>JAPSES010081038.1:1572-26138 GCA_029822895.1 Maxillicosta whitleyi | reverse complement strand
GTGAAGCACTTTGGGCTACAGTTTTTGTATGAAAGGTGCTATACAAATAAAGTTTATTATTATTATTATTATTGTTATTAAAGTACTGATATTTTGCTTTTAGTAAAGTGGAATTATGCATTTTAATCATTTCTCTGTGGTCGACATAAACTGTAAATGCTTTGCGTCTGAATTGCTTTGGGTCTGAATTTTACATCGATTCAACTCCACACATACTGAATCATACTTGAATTTGTTTCTGGCTCTGCTTAATGTTTTCCTGTTTCTGTAAAAAATAATAATAATAAAAAAAAAAGAAAAACCATTCATTGTGTTTGAACTTCTTCCTTATTTCTGAGTAATGACACCAGAAAGGTCATTTTGAGCGCTGGCCCTTTAAATGCACATGAGCCATCTCAGACTCCACCCCCTCCAGACTGTTAACCGTGCTGCTCTGTCCCAGTCAGCTACTAACACAACCGACAACATTTTAGGTAATCGGCTCAAAGTTTGGACATATTTTAAATATGGACTCCTGAACAATTATGACAAAATGTTCGTTAAAGTCTTCACCTCATATGTGCAAATGTTGTGATTATAAGCTGCTACTTTTATTTCTACATTTTGAATACTTAAGTCTATAAAACACCACAGCTAACCTATAGATTTTTTACAGGTTAATGGCCTCCAGGGGGCGCTCTTAGCAGGAAACGTAAAAGTGAGACAGACATGGAAGAGGTGATGAAGAGGAAGAAGCTCGTTTTAAACTAAACTCATTTACACGCCGTCATCATGGAAAACACGCTAAGAAATGCATATTATGGAGCTTTTAAGATAAAAGCAATCGATCAGGCTGTTCAAGAAGGAAATAGAGACTTTTCTGTTTTTTTAAACCTGCTGTTTTACAGGCACTGTTTGGAAAAAAGTAGTTAAAATATGTGAATAAATATTTTAAAAATCTTTATGTGTAAATATGTCATGTTATAACATGGACACTTGTGGCTTATAAATGTAAAAATGTTTTACTTTTAACATTTGGTGGGTGCGAATTATATTCAGGTGCCCTTTATAGTCCGGAAAATACGGTAGCTATAGATGTAACAAATTAAGCAGGAATTAAAACATGCTGTAGAAATCCACTGGATTTTTGTCAAAATGAATATAAAATACTTTCGTAGCACCTGCACTTGAACTAAATGAACTATTAGGGTCTGAATACACAAATAAATGAACCAAAGACTAATAAAAGAGCAAGCAAACTTCAATATCTACATTTTCATCTTGTAATGACATCCACAGATTTTTGTATTCATTTGCTTTTTTTTAAATGAACGTCTTAAATTGTAAAGAAAATATATGGACACCCTGTACATTTGTGAAAAACATACAGAACTTGAGTGAGTAAAAATCACAGGAACACACAATTAAGTTGCTGTATGACATGCAAAACAACTGCATTACCCTCTATATGATGTGAAAATCATCAGTTTAATGAAGTAAACGACTGGTAATAAAGATGACGCATCGACCTCTATTAGAAATCTAGACGACCTGACTGAATGTGTTTGAGCAGCGAGTGTGACACTGAGCAGATCTGAATAAATGTCAGCTGTTATTTTTTCCGTGCAGACAGCTGCAACTGGCTTCTTCTCGCTGAGCTGCGAGCATCAATTCATTTGTTTTCTGCAGATATGTCTATTATCCACTCAATCTACCTAATGTTCGTGACAAGACTTGTGGCTCTATTAAAAATTTTGCATGTTCTACATAACCTAACAGCTACTTTTTGCATAATCATGATAATCATCACTATTCAGCTTCATAAAAACAGCTGGATCAAACTGAATGACATTATAATTCATCTCTTTTTCCACTTCTGCCATTAAAAGGTAATTTCTTGGTATATTTCAGTATATTTAATTCACATCTGCCCTATGCATTTTTATTTTTTTTTTACCAAACCCTGAAAGGAAAACAGAAATGCATTTCCTTATTTATTCACAATGTTCCGGTGTTAAATGTGAATACATAACCCTTCCTGCACAGGCCTACATTCACAAACATTTTTGTGTTAATGACATTATGGCACAAACACTTTGCAAGAGTGCAATTCTCTTGTTTTGCACCTGAGCTGCAGAGGTTTTTGAGGCTTTTCTTCACATTTCAGCACAAAGATTGTCTATAAATGAAAACTGCAGAGGGCAAAAACCCTTCAGATTGTGTCTCTTTACTGGGCCGAGACGTGCACACAGAGCCCTCCACAATCACAACTTTCATGCATTTTACTTATTTCACATATATACCACAATCTACTTAAAGATCTGTCATAAAAGGCTACAGTTATTAATGTGATTCATGTGATAATATGATATTTTGTGGTTTTAGCAGCTGTGAAAGCAATACAGTTCTTTTGTGGATCTCAATCTATATGTATAAATCGAGTATTGTTAAGCTTACACAATTCTAGTAGCATAAAAGAAGAAGAAGAATAAGACTTTGCTATTATGCCTTTGTACATACTGCACATATACTGGGTGTAATAAAGGGTGAGGATTTGTTTACACCTGTGGTTCTCGTTTGTGTAAAAACTGCTGCTTTATCAGATGCAGCGAATACTCTAATATCACTTTTCTTGTGTATTTTTTCAACCTAAATCCAACTCATAGACCTGAAGTATACTCTCTGTATACATCACCCATGTGTACTGTTATTTAATGTATATTTTACAGTCAGTTTTACATTTGGAATAAAAATGCAACTACCTGTGCTTTAACAATGTGTTTTCACTGTTAGTTGCCAGGGCTGTCCCCGGGACACAGAGGTATTCCAGATCTGGACCAAGAAGTATCCTGTAGTGCATTTAAGTCCCAGAATAGCCAGAATAAAAAAGCCTGCAGCTCTTCAGAGCCTCTGGTCTCTGCATCTCCTGTCTACTAAATCTACACGTCCGCTTGAAGAACTGCAGCCTGGCTGATGTAAACAGTGGTTGAAAAACAGCTCTCATGATGCCTCTTTATGTTGCACAGCAGCCAAAAAGCTTCACAGTCTGCACTCATCATTCCAGAGCTTTTAGATCAGGGAGATAAATGGAGGCTGATATATCCCACAGATTCCAAATAAACAAATGTTGTGTGTATCGGGACACCACAATTTACATAAAATGTCTGAAGTTAGCCCCGGCGGCACAGAGGAAAAACACTTAATTTAGCTAAATGCGAGCGTTAGCAGCTCTCCAGTGTTCAGCTTAATCAGGTGATGAATGCATAAGAGGATATTAAAGGGTTAAAATGGGTCTGGAATTACGCAAGACTCCAACAATAGGAATGTGAATACAGCAGAAGGAAATCCTAGTGCAGGTTGCAACTGTCACTGGAGTGAGCCACAGTCGCATTAAAATTGAGTGAAAATAGAGGAGGAAAAACTTTGAAAGCATTGATTTGTGGAAGGTGATGAGACAGAAAATAAACCACTTCAAAAATGCAAGTGCAGTGGTGCTGTTGGTACAGGAGCAAAGCTGAGAACTAACACTCTCTTAAAGCAGAGGAGATGAAAATACAGACAAAAATGCCACTCTTGTACTGTCGACATACCTGCCTGGCAAGCACAAGCAGAGTGACGAAAAAGATGAAGAGCGAGATAGAGCCCATAGTCTTCAGGTCTTTGAGGACTCCTGGTCTTGAAGGGTGGAGAAAAAAAGCAGAAGAATGCGTTTACATGTGAAAGAAAGACAGAGAAAAGAGAATTAGACGTTAAAAACAGAGACAGACAGTGAGGAGATAATGAGCAGGGCGACAGGCGGGAGGAAAAAAAGTAAAGGACGACAGGTATAAAGTCAGGCTATTAAATTAAAAACTCAAATTGCAATCAGGACTCTGTGGCATGTGTCACATGATTGGTTAGCAGACCATTTTATCCCAAGATGCCGCTTGATTAGGATTGTCACTTCTGGTTTGCTGTGACAAGAGCTTGTTTACTATTTGCATCCCAGTGGAGGAGCTGCCCTTCTGAGTGGATTTAATATAAGATTTCTATGAAAATAACAACTAATAGTAAGTTTCTCAACTTGCAAACCTGCAGCAGCACCATAGAATGAAGTTTATTATTACCCCCCACCCCACCCTAGCAGCAAAACTATTGCTTCAATTCATACCAAATTAGGTTTATATATACTGCCAGTGACTCAGAATAGATGTGATTACATTTTGGGAAAAGTAGGTAAAAGTTGAAATTTTTAATGAATTTTTTCAATCTTTTTTTTCCCATTTACATATAATGGGTGAAATTTCAAATGTCTGTAGCAGCAAAACTATTGATTGAATTCATACCACATTGGGTTTATAGATTTCCTGTGATCCTCAAGAATAGATGTATTTATATTTTGGGAAAAGTCTGTAAAAGTTCAAATTTTTTGGATTTTTAAAAAATCTTTTTTTGTCCCTTTAGAATCGGCGAAATTTCAAATGTCGATAAAAACATACATTTTGTTTAAATTGACTTCAAACGTGTCACATATATAGAGGCAGTTGATATGTTGACATCAGCACACACACTGACATGACGACATCAGCTGAAATGATGTAAAAATAAGCTACAATGCGTGCCAGGGGCAGGGTTTATTGTGCCTGGCACCACTTGTTTCAGGCTAATATCAGAGGTAAGTTTATAGAGCCATAATGTAAACTATCAGCTCATGTAGCATGTGCAGCTTATAAGAGCATTTTACTGACCACCTGGAAAAACACCTGGCTATAAGTTTTTGTTTAAAAAAAAAAAAATGTGATGATGCTATAATACAGATGTGTGTGAACAATGAGCTTTATTCTTTATTCAGTGAGTGATACAGTCGGGGTGTATGTAGCGTTGATTCATAATTTTATTCATATGACGCATTTATACAGTATATAGTGTGTTGATGGAAAACCCAAAGCATATAAGAGCATATATAAGATTACTGAATGTGTGATAAGACAGAACAGAAGGGTTGCATCCTAATTCTTTTCCTTTTTTCCCCACTTTCCTCTAATCCAGAGGAGAGCACAGCAGACAACTGAAGAAACGAAAAGAAAAAAAAAACAGCCTGTATGTTCTCATCTGCTTCATTATCGAATCAATTCTCTACACTGACTCACTGACTGAATGAATGAATGAATGAATACCAATGAAAGAACACACACTGCAACCATTTTGTATAAGGACAGTGGGTGTGATTGTGGAAAACAGTTGTATGTTAGGAACGAGGTTACAGCTGACGAAACCTGTAAATGTGTCAAATCCAAGCCTTCGGGATTGCTGGAAATACATGTAAAACACTCTGCTTCCAGTATTACCTTGTGTCTGATATATTTTTTTAATCAACAGTTCAATAAACTTACAGAAAATGGTTAAAAAATAACTATTTCCTCAGCACTCAGTTAGAAATCAAAAATATCTGCATGTTAGTGCTGTTTATCTCTGAAGCTGGAGTTTCTATCTCTCATAAAAGCTGGTTTTCAGTGTGTGCTTCAGACTCCCACGTTGCATTTGTAAAGGTTATGTTATAGAAGATAGGAGATGAAAACACTGCTAAAAAGACAATGTACTCGTGGAAAAAAAATATTAGACCATCAAAAGTCATCAAAAACAATAGTTATGCAATCAAGTGTGTATCATGTGACTAAAACAGACTGAAAAGAAAACATGGAATGTCAAAGCACTGTATGATGTCATAGCTATCGAAGTAAGAACTGAAGTGATTTTGTTTTTTTGTCAAGAAAACATGGAAAACAGATAAATATCAGCTCTGAAATTAAACTATTATGAGATATTTTTGTTGTTATCATTATATTTGTCTAAACAAATGTACCTTTTGATGTACCAGGCATTAAAATGAACAAGAAATTGCGAAAAATAAGGGTGGTCTAATAATTTTTTCCATGACTGTATGAGTTAACATGGACACAAATATTGTATTGTATTTGCAATATACACGTAGGCGTCATGTAAATAGAATATTGCAGTTGGATACTCCAATTTAGCTCTTTTCCAGTGTATTATGGTATTATTCCAGTTTAAAGAGGATTTTTTTTGGACGTGTATGTGACACATTTGCAAAATTGATCCAATTTGTGCATTTTACTGCAGGTTTCACAGTTTATGATCATGTGGAGTACAGACAAATGATGCTCAAATAACAAGTCTATGCTTCAGTTGGAAGGAGAAACACGCCTACTGTTAAACGTGATGACATGAGCAAATACCAAAAAGATGATGGAGCAAAGAGAGACACTGAGTTTACACAGCGGAACGTCTGCCACCAGTGGAACCCATTGACAAAATATCATTCTTCGTGGGGTTTGTGCAGCTGTATTAAGAAAGACCGTATGTGGAATATTATCTTCTTTTGGAAGTAGGAGCGAACGGAATATTAGTGTGCATGTAAAAGTAGACGTTATTTCAATATTTGACAGGCAAACGGTCATTTTAATTGAGATGTGACACAATTTGCTCCATGACAGCTCAATTATTTTTCAGTTTTATATTAGTTAATAGCCTTTAGTGAGAGAAAGGTGTATGAATGTAAGTGTATGTAACCCATATGACTGAAACACAGCATACAGTTAAGGTTACACACTGTGGGATTCTATCAGCACCTTTTTTCAATTTCCAAATCCCAGTTTTCTAACTCCAACTGGTACAATCTTGTCAAATCAACTGAGAAAACAACCCGTATCAGTTACACAAGCCCTGAGGACAGCTTTCAAACACTGCTCGGTCTTATTTGTTTCCACATGGCCTGTGATGCGTTAAGATGTCCACGGGCATGACTTGTCTTCTTTTTTTTTTTTTTTTCTTAAACAGAAAAGCGCTTTCTATCCTTATTACCTCATTATGCTGTTTATCCTTATTAAGCACTTAATTTCCTGAGCTCCTGGCAACACAGAAGGCTGTGCCAATGTTGCATGACATATAAATGAAGTGTTTGTGCAACAAGAGAGGATACTTTGATCGGGGAGGCTAAATGACTGCCGGATGCAAGTATATACGCCGTGGCCAGAAACCTCACCTGGATTTAACCGAGCATGTAAGAACCTTCCATTGGAAAAAGACTGCAGTGATTCATAGGTTTCAGTTCCAACAAGTCATTAAAGTCTGATGCAGTGAGTAGCTTCTCATTTCTAAAACAACCATCCGTTTGATAGACAGCATACAAATTGGACCGTGTTTGAATGGAAAAAGGTCATGTGGTCTGATGAGTCCAGATTGACCTTGTTCCAGAATGATGGAAAAATGCAGAAATAGAAACCTTTTTTTTTTTTCCCTCACTGACATTTAATTAGCTAAACAATTAATCAATTAAACAACAGTGAAAATAAATGTTGGTTTTGGCCAGTTTGACTGCAGCTCAAAGTGGAAAGTTGCAGATTTTTGTCATGTATTTTATGTTATGGACTACTCTGAGGAAGATACAGCACCACCACCTTCTATGCTATTGCTATTCTAACTATATTATTCTCTACAAAATGGACAAAACCAACATTACATTTATAAAAATTACTTTTCAAGGATTTAGCAACCACAATGTTACAGTTTACAACAAATTACACTGTTAAAATGTAATATAAAGTAATGTGTTTTCACTTCAGATTCACATTATATATATTTTTTAGTCGTTATGTTTTAATTTAATTACATAAAGCTGTTAAACGTAATTACTTTTTCCTCACTAATGATAAAACCTAGAATGTGAGACACGCTTGGTGTTACTCGATCTCAGCTGTACAGGTCTTATCATAGCTGTGAACCAACATTGACATTACGTTGACATTTCATTGTCATTACAGAGCAGCCTCTCTTTTTCAGCCAAAGCTGCAGGGAGATCATTACATTGATGCAATGTGATTGGACCCCGCTGCTGTAAGCGTTCCACACAGTTGCATTTACAGTATGTGTAGTGAGAACCTACGTCAGCATCTGATGCAACCTAATCCGATCCCAGCGCTCTCTGAAAACACTCTGACTCAAAATAACTCATTCATCATCCTCTTTCTCATCAGTCAACTGTCCACCTACCTGTCCAGGATTTCCGTGCGGTATAAGAATCTGCTGTATTCATCCAGCAGGGAAGCATGTGTTTGCAAAATAATGATGTTGTAAACCACAACAGCTGTCAACATGATCATCATCTTCAGCTCATAGTTTATCCTCAGAAATACAGAGCAAGAAATCAGGCCCAGGATGCAACTGTAAATTAAATACTGACACACACGGAAGAAAGAAAAAAAAAAAAAAAGATTTATTATTATAGGTGTCCAAAAATAAAACAATGAATTTGACATGTACGGTATGTGCAAATCATCACTTACTGGTAGGTAAAAATTGTTTTTGTCAGTGATGGTGATGAGTTGTCCATTAGTGAAAAAGCGCGTTTCATTTGATGTATTGTAAACAGGAACTGAAGGCAACACATTGTCTTCTAAAAAGAACTGTAAAAATAAACAAAGAGAAAACTAATTAACCTTGAGAATAAGGTGCAACAATGAAATATAGTCTAATATAAAAAAATGGTAAAAAATAATGAAGCACATCTGAGAAAGAGTGAAAATTCAATAGTTGTCATAAACATAACTGTAAAGCTTTATGCATAGAACTCTGCTTAAACACATGAAAAATTCACATTTTGCTTCAAACGTGATAAGAAAGTGTGCTGTATTTTATTTTTTGACACTTTTTATTCATAAATATGTTAGTTGTACAAAATAAGAACATGCAAGTGAGGTCTAGGGATGATAATTATAACATGTACAGAAAGTGTGCTGTATTTAATGATAGTAAAACTAAGTTTCTCAAAAATTTCTGACATAAAAATTAAACATCTAATGTTAAAACCAAGCAATTTAGAAATAATCCAGGTTACAAAGGTAGAATATAAACAGGACAGGAATTGTTGTTATAATTGATTTCTAAAGAAAATTAGATTTTGTTTAATAATCATTTCCAGAGCTGTCAAAGTTCAACACATTCAACATGTTCAGTACTGAATGTGTATATTTCAAGATTTCCTAAGAAGGTGGAGTGTATTTTATTGTGATGTAAATTATAATAAGTAAATAAAATGTGATGACTTCCTACTCCTTGACTTAGAAATTTGAGATATGAGACCTTCACAAAAGAAAAGAAAAAACAAAAAAGAACGCTTGACGAAACAGAATTAGTCATGTGACACAATTCACATGACTTAAATGTACTATAATATTACAGAAATAGACTGTGGTTATCATCATGTGAAAAGACAAACCGTTGTGTTTGGTACATGCTGAAGGAAAATAGAATCTTGCCAGATAAGAGGCCAACAGTGACAACAGTTCAATATTGTCCTTTAAAGTGAACCTGCAGGGGAAGATGAGGATTGGCTGTCCCGCTGAGCAAAGCCAAGTTAATTTGGTTCATCCGCCCTGAGTGGCTGACCCACGTCAGGCACAAAACAAGATTATAATCTCTGGAATCGATTTGTGTGAAGGTCTAAACCAGGGTCCTGACACCAAGCTTTATCATGCAACTTCCCATCAGCCTCAGGCTACTGTTGCACCTTTATCCAAGTCTTTTTATTTATTTATTTTTAGCCCCCCCCTTCCAAAAGGACCAAATCTGATAAACCTGAAAACAAATGAAAAAGTCAAATAAAAATTAACCTGTTGTATACATTATTCACTTATCTCTGCAAGCAAATGCTGTCGGAGCTGATTTGCTGTGGCACCATAATCCTACTGTTTGAAAAAGCCCAAAGCCTTCTTGATAGAAGAAAAAAAAAAAAAGATAATTCAGTCTGCGCCTGATTGTATTGTGACATATCCAGTTTGTTTGTGACATAATAAACAAAGCAAACTGAAAACACAGAGATAAATATTAGATTGAAGTACTAGGGCATCCACAGGCACAAACCATGACTGATGAATATTCAACATTTTGGGTTTTTTCCATTGCAGGAAATAAAGATTAAATACTGTCATATTAACAAAATTTAGCAAGGCAGTGTAAATGTACGTTTGTTCAATAAACTGCCATGTTCAAGTGTTAATTCCTATAATGAAACATGTCAGTAATACATAATAATGTTTTTGCTGTGTGATGATCTACTTGTGTCTGATAACCTACAAAGCAACACTGGTCAAAAGTTACCAAAAAAAAAGTGTAAAATATATAGATAAACCCCAAGATACCTAATAGACCTCATTCTTCCCTTACTGCAGAAAGCCTCACCATGTTGAAGACTGCCATTGTGAGTATTAGAGCCGTCGTTGTCATGGTGAGAGTGATGCGGGGCCATGGCTTGTTGGCAATAATAACTGAAGACCTCAGCAACCACATCCAAGACGTGGAGGTGCTTTTACTGCAGTTCTACAGGGACATACACACAAACACAGACGTGTATATGCTGAAATACACAAAAGGACTTGTGAGTGGAGGCATTAAAGGTCAAAGATGCAGTCAAACAAAGACAGGAAGAAGCACAAAAGAAGGTACAGATTCACTAATGCTTGTGAATAGACTATTCTATGAAGTGAATGATTATTTAAGTTTAGGTCACAGGTCTACAACCTTATGGTAAAGGGGGGGGGATGCCATGGTGTGTGCTATGCTTGAAGAAAACAATTAGTGTAAATATAACGCATAAAATAAACAATAAACATAAACAGTTCATTTATGATGATTTGATTTGTTCTGAAAGTAGGATAAAGTGAAATAGCTTTGAGGCTAGATAGTTATGAGACTTAAATATAGCTACATGGAGTTTATGACTGTATAATAAATGCAAAGATGAAATATTTTCAGGCTTTAGCAAATAATAAATTGGTTTTCCTATTTACAGCCCCGCTCTCCAAGTAATGTGTTACAGAGCATGAAAACAGCAGTGAAAGCCCAAATCATTCGCTTTTTATTATCAGAGCAACGCAAAACATCACTGAGACATTTCAATGTATTTAACAGCATAACATAATATTAAACACCACAGCAATCACTGCATTAGACATGCGAGTTAAAAAAAAAAAATTATATGAAAACTAAAATACAAATTAAATGACAAGAGGTGATTTAAGTAAAAGAAGTTAAATATAGTATAGTGTCCTTGGGTGTTTTGAAAGGTGCTTTGAAATAAAATGTATCATTATTATTATTATTATTATTATTATTATTAAACAGTCAGAGAACAGCTCAGTATAGAATATGAATTGTGTTATAAATAACATTGCCTCAACAGTATAAAAGTTCCCAAATAATACAAGTAGGTCACAGTTGGATTTTGCACTAACTTGGAATAAAACAAAACAAATTTATGAAAAACCAGACTGATGTTTTGCTACAACTGGCAATAGTCAGTGTCCAAATACTGGCCAAACTTACGACACAAAAGCATACAAAGTTCTAGCCTGATTGTCAATTATTAAACAGAAATCCATCTATTCAGAGTAAAACAAAAGCGAGCAAAAGTGGCAGGAGGCCTCCAAGCTTGAAGCTACGGAGTGTTGTGCTTTGTTTTTAAGCCGTTCGGCTCCACAGAGAAAACAGTTTGTATCCAAACCGATTCGCACTGGTGAAAATCAGACACTGGGAGCAATGAGCCTGCGTCCTATGGTATTTTACAACCTCTTTAATATTTTACATGTTTTCTTTTTTCATGATCCTTTCAGATGTAACTGCCTGTTTTTTTTAATTAACCGTTCAAAATGGAACATCGGAGCAACTTTTAAATGCACTAATGTTGGAAGTTTAACTGTGGGGTATGTGTAGGGGATGGATGGATGGATGGATGGTGGGAAGGTGGATGGATGAATGGATGGATGGATGATGGGAAGGTGGATGGATGAATGGATGGATGGACGGAGGATGGGAAGGTGAATGGATGGATGGATGGATGGATGGATGGATGGATGATGGGAAGGTGGATGGATGAATGGATGGAAGAAATAACTTTCAGTCCAAGGCAGTGACAGAGTAAGATAAGAACTAGAAGCACTGCTGTTCTTGGCTATGTTTGATTATTAAGCTTATGAAGGTACAAAGTTTTTATGTGACATTATCATCTTCATTAAATTTCTGTGTATTGAGCCACAGTTCAGACTAAACTACAACCATTCTGATCTTGTTTGGACAATTCCAAACACTAGTTTGTTGCAGCTATTGATAAAACAAACTGTACAGAAAATGGTGGTGATCTGTGGTTTTACTGTGGTTGTTTTCTGTCTAAAAACACAGCTAAACTGAGAGGGCTATAATGTAAACTATCGGCTGACACAGCACATGGTGTTTATAAGGCACAGAGTTATTTTGAATGACTGGGTGATACTTTATGCCATAACACAGATGGGTGTGATCAGTGAGTTTCAGTTTCAGTGGTGTTAATATATGCATACTTGATACAAGCAGTTTAAGCCTAAAAATATCTTATTTGAAAAAATGCAAGCAAAATGCAAAGGAAAAAAAAAAAAAGAAAAAAAAGAAAATGTCTTACATAACCATTCCAAAGTTGATTTAGACAAAAATCTCTGCACCAAAGTAAAGAAGCTGCATCTATAGCCACTTGCACAGTACAGTTTAGGGTTGATGTCTTCCCCCAGGAATGGTACTTGGGTTCATTCAAGGACCATTTTGTCTCACAACAAAGGTTCTTAGGAGGGTTCTAGGGTGAGGCTGAGGGGTCTAGGACAGTCAGAGTAGCCGTTGGTGTGACAATTAGAGGACAGATTAAATGAAGAAGATTTTCAAGGATACTTCAAGGAAACCAGACTTACCACAAAATGTCCAATGAAACATACGAAGAGGATCAAGGAAAGGATGAGAAACGCCATTCCAAAGGATATTCCCAAAACAGTTGTCCTAAAAAACACATATTATCAAGTTTAATGTTACTGCATAAAGAATACATCTCAACAAACACTCTGTAATCTTTCAAAGCACAAGGACATAACCTAAAATATATGTAAGTTATGGTGAATGCAATTGGAAATTTATCAGACACTTTTATTTTATGCTTGGATGCATTAGGACTCAGTTGATCAAATGGTCTGAAGAGCTATGCAAAGGTAAGTTTTTCCTTTGCATAAAATTAAAAAACCTCTCGAGTGCAATGCCTATTGCATAATAATCTGTTGGCGTTAACATCGATACTTTTCACATGAATGCCTTATAAGTCAAATTTATATTACGCTTTTACCGATGATTCAGTTTTACATAAATCACACGTACTTGGGCAAGACGAGAATCTGCACGATGAAAATGCAGAAGAAGATCAAGCAAGCGCAGGTGACGTAGTATTTGAAGGCAGGCAAGGTTGTTGCTCTGTACTAAAGGAAGAAAGAGAAGATCAGTTTTCATCAAAAGGCCCTTACAGATGATACTGGAATTACTTCAGAAGCTACTTGACTGTGAACCCAGACTCTTTGTAGTGTCCACGACTGAAGCATAAGCTAAGCGTGAACAAAGGAAATACATTCTCTCAACTACACCGCTGCCAATAAACTCCCGTTTTTATTCCTATTATACACATCAGTAATCATCTGTGACCAGGTTCAATGATCACATACTGAGTCCCAGTTACACTTTATCTATCAACAATAAATTACATTGTCATAATCATTTCGTGAGGAGGTAAAAATATTTTATTTCAGCTTCATGGGCAACAGTGTATATATACTAATGGCTGAATGCTGGCAGTTTATATGTAGGGCCTCTTACCTCCTTCTCCAGAGATTTGTTGTGAAAGAATAACGATATCCTCTGAATGTCCTCAGACTTGAGCCACTGTCTGGAAGCAGTGAGGGTATGATTGTTTTCAGATAAGAAGAAGATACACAACCATAGATACAGAGTCAGTCTGCATTAATATTACATCATCATCAAATCTACATTTTAGAATACAGCACATATTCACATACCAAAACTCTTTCTTAAACACTATGCCTATACTTCACATTTATTTTATTTTATTTTTTTTTTTATCAAAATTGCCCCTTACTTTTGTGAATTTATCCCATCAAAGGTCCTGATCATTCTCTGATTAAATTCCTCCTCGAACCGCTTCTTCTGAGACTTTGTCCTTTAATTAGAAAAAGGAGACAAAAAGGAGAATATCTTACGTTACATAAAATTAGTCACACACATCAGAACCTCCAGCTAAAGTCTAGTCTCATTAAACATCTTGTCGTCTTGTCTCTTGTACTGTTCAAGGCTGGGGATAATCCTGCCAAAAGAAAAAAATATATATATATACAAGAGCTATAAAACGAGCAGCTTGCCTTTCTGATCTTCTTTGGAAGTGATACTGTCCCATCGGCACATCCTACACATAAAATGAGAGCGGAGAGACAAGTTAGCGGCTGCAGTTGTAGTTCAACAACCCTGCCCCGTAATCGTATGCGTAGCGGACAGTCCCGTACAGCGGTGTTGATCTTCCCATTCTCATTGGTCATGCTATCTCTGTGGTGGAGGTTGGCGAAGGGTTTGGCTGCCCCCCAGGACTCCAGGTAACGGGTCATCCTGACTGACGCTCTCATCTTTGCTCCGTCTGAAGTTTGTCTAGCACGGTAATAATACTGCGGACTCCTGCGATCCACCTGGACAAACTCAGATACAGCCACTTTAGTGCGATTCATTAATTATCCGATGATGATTTGCAGCTATTTCGCACATTCACTACCTTTGGGTTGACCACCAAGTAAGTGACGACACCGTGTTCTTTCAGGTAGGGGTCCCTCTCCCGTCCGTCTCCATCTTCCACCTTATAGGCACCATTTAAATGCTCCAGTGTTATTGAAGTGATGTGAACTCGTCTGCCAACACAGACATATAAGGATATTAGCAAAAGGATAGCAAAGAGGCAAAGAGGAAGCTCAAGGTCAGATTCACAAGGTCAGATAGAGGCAGACGATTTTTTTGTAGTCGTAATAGTAATAATTATTCTTGTGAAATGCTATGATTTTTTTCCCGTTCCGACTGAACCTTGTAAATGTTGCATACTAACTAGAAAATCTGAACTGATGTGAATTAATATTGAAAACGATACTTTAATAGCATCTTTCCCTTGTGAACACTGATTCCCTCTTGTTAATTATACATTTCCAATACAACTATCAAGGGCAGATTTAATGGAATATTTCTCACACTCTCTAACAGAATAACAACATCTCAACCTCTCCAAAACACTTTAAGCCTGATGGGGAGATATAGTTTGTTTTAATGGATTGATAGAAGTAACAAAACATATGGCAACAGTATTATGTACAGCAACAGAGGAAAGTTCATTAAAATTAGGATTCAGCTTATAACGTCTTACATATAAATTCCTTGGCTTTTGAAATTGTGCGTGACATTTTCAATGTGTCATTCTTACTTAGTTGTTTTACTTGGTATTGATTTTATTGATTCTTAATTTGCTGTTGTTAAATGTACAGATTTTATTGCTTTTATCTATTCTTGTGTTTTACTTTGTTGTTATTTATTAATTTCCTTGTGCAGCACTTTGAACCACTGTGGGTGTTTGAAAAGGCTTTATAAATAAAGTTGGATTGGATATACTAATGTGGATAGTCGTGATGGGGACGAGATCGCCTATGTCGAGACCGAGTCTTTGAGGAAGCAAGATCGAGTCCAGACCAAGACCATAAAAACAAGTCGGTTTTTATAACCACCCCTTGTCTACTTAATCTCTTCATATGGACTTTTTATCATTAAAAAAATCCCTACCATATGCATCATCTTGAGCCAATGTTTCAAAATTGCTTCAACAGCCCTGTTCGGTCATCAACATGTGAAGCCCACTCTGATTTTAAACCAGTTAAGACTGACAAAGCAAATTCTAATTGGTTCATTCTTACTCTCACATACTCACCCTGGCACTCCTCCTGCCTCCATATGATTTGCAAGTGTAACATCATGTGACCACACATCATACTGCCATTTCTGCAGTCCGATCACACCACACAGGACATTCCCTGAATGCACGCCAACACGCATGTTAATGTCGACCCCCGTGGCATCTCGTACTTTCCTGTTATACAAAACAAAAAGGGAACTGTATCATTACCCACACATCTTTGCTGGAAAAGTAAACCTGTGACACTGAACCGATATATAATGAGTTTCTTTTTAACCGTGTAATGTGTTCATGACATTTACAGCAGCTTCACTACCAAATCAATGTGTTCACATTCCTGTTTCCTCACTTTTTAATATTTAAGCTTCCTCTCTTCATGAATCCATCGCATTCGCTTCCACTTTTGCGTCTGTCTTATTCTAAAATGTGAAACACAGTCTAACACAGTCTTCCATCACTGCTGTTTTCACAAAGCAGCTAAATGTGCATTTGTAAATAGTTTGTACAACTGAACAAATAATTAAGAAATATTCTTTATTCTTGGAACACACTGATAAAACAGCACTGAGTCATAACTGTATCATCTTCCAAAATGTAGACAGTCAAAAGTAGTACATAAAACTCCCTGAATTAAACTGTTCAGAGTCTTCAGGAAGCACCAACATAACGCAAACTGCAAAAAGTATACACTAGTCAGCTGTAACATCAGGACCACTGACAGGTGAAGTGGTATTAATTTTGATAAACTCATAAGCAAGTGAACATTTAACCCTCAAAGCTGACGTGTTGGAAACAAGGTTATTATTGTTAACAAAATGATGAAAACTTGAATCAAACTTGGTCAAAGTCGCTCAGTTCCTTATGTTGCTCTGTTTTTGCTTTTTGGGGTTTTTTTTTTTTTGCTTCCAACACATCAGCTTCAAGGACTAATTGTTCTCTTGCTGCCTGCTCTATCCAATCCAGTAAAAGGGGTGAAAAAACCTGGTGTGCCCTGTTTGTTTAATTTTAATCTTGTTTTGTTTTTTTTTAGATCTTTTATCCCTCTCCCTCAATAGGCCCTGCATGTTGCCAGGTCAGAGTTATAAACACCAATGTTTTCTTAATCTATCTTAAATAAATAAAATAAAAATATCATTGCAGTGAAATAATCAACATTATTACCACTTCTGTCAGTGGTCAGAATGTTAGGGCTGACTGACATATATAACCTGTGTATTCAGTCTGTATGTACTACGACACTGTTTTACTTGTTGGTATTTGATAGTTTAATAGATTTACATCATTCTGGAGACCACTAATTACTTATTACAGCTCAAGTAAATCATCTACACTAAGTCTGTTCAGCATTGCTACATTAGTTACGCAAGGCTTCTGCAATTAACCACGTCACAGTCACATTAAAAGCAGACCTTCAAAAATACCGCTGTCAATTTTTTAGCAGCGCACTTATGTAACAGCACTTACTTGATGGCCTCACACATGTCCAGACCCATTTTGACACAGTTCTTAGCGTGGTTTGGGAGAGACTCTGGCAGGCCTGATACACAGTAATAACAGTCACCAAGAATTTTGATCCGCATACATTCATTTTCCTGCAATAAAAAAGATTCACAGAGCGTCAGACTCTGAACGGATCTCAGTTACATTGTATTTTACTCTATTTATAATTCTGTGGTGAAAAACTCCAAGTTTCGAAAGAAGCCCTTGCTCCTTGACTGAAGAGACTCTGCGGTCTTTAAAAAAAAGAAAAAACTTTTCATTCTCTGGCAGTGTGTTTTGAACATTTTGATACTGAATCTGCATCTCAGAAACATCCAAGAATTTAAATCATGTAAACCTTCAAGACCTAAACAGTCAAATGCATCTACTGATCTACAGATTTAATTACATTTAATCAATAATACATACAATACTTTGAGAAAAATGCATTTTTCTGCCTTTCAGCAGCATCATAAATGTCTTATTTGGATCTTCAGATGCTTCATAACTAAACATATCATCTTCTTCACCAATAAAATCCATGTTGTTTGATAAATAACAATAGTTGTAAATACTTCAGAATGATATACTTTGATGAAAAAGTCACTTTTTCTACAGGTTTCTCATTTCTAATATAATAAACTTTGATTTTACTCTGTGCTTTAACAAACATCTACTCAGTCAGTAAACTAAATATGGGAAAATACCAAATTTTTTCTGGAAAATGCAAAATGCTGTGGATAATATTCCAAGAAAATGGTGGTAAATCACTTAGGAAAGTTTAAATGTTGAGAAACTAAAATAATTTTTAGAAACTGATTCACCAGTTAAACTCATATGCACTTGGTTTTAAATGAGTTAATGATATATTTTTGCTTCACTTCCTCCATTTTTTCTTTTCTGGTACAATAATTCTGGTATCTAATAACCTTTGTGTGTACTCTGAGCTTTTATGAACATCTACAGTAAGATTAATGTAAGAAAATACTTGATTTTCAGTGAAAAATGCAGAGAATAGTCTTACAGTAAATGCTGATTAATCAATAAGGAACATGAACTTGGAAGACCTTGACCTTTAATGTGTCTTTGGAATAAGCTCAGACATCTGTAGTGGTTTGAAATCAATGTTCTGTGCAATAAGAAACATTATATACTGTATGTTCAGTGGTGTATGTCATGTATTTGTTACTGAATTGTAGGAGACACATCTTACTGTAAAATAAGTACTATAAAATCCTTTTAAATATTAATCCTTTCCTGCTGGGTTCTATGGATGGTTGGTTTTGTATAATAATGTATCTATGAAATGTTTACCTTGGCGATTTGGTCAAATTTTCCAAACAGTTCGTTGAGCGTGTGCACGAGTTCTCCAGGTGAGCAGTCACTGGCGAGTCGTGTGAACCCTACTATATCAGCATACAGTATACTAGAAATGGGAAAAAAAATGATACACAGTATGTTAGTGTTATATGATTACGGGTCATGAGAGGTCATGTGGTAAACTCTTGATCTCTGTCATGTGTGAATTATGAATTATTATACTGCTTGGTTACAAAACAGGTAAATCGAAATAAATAATACGTGCCTGACGTTAGTGTGTCTCTGAACATAGAGGTTGTGAAAATTGTTTGTGTTTTCAATCTGGCCAAAATTTGGGCCCTTCAGTCTCTGGATGATCTCAGCTTTCATCACACGGGCGATGTGAGCTGGCAACAGTGACAGCAGCAGACGTTCCTGATGGCAATAACACAAAAAAGAAGAAGCTGCAGTACAAGGATAAACTGGAAAATTAGTAAAATAGACGGGTTTTAAACAGTCAGCGCTGCAATATTTATCGCAATGCTTGATTTACACTGCGAATTCTTAGGTTATTACCAATAAAAAAAAAATTTAAAAAAAACTTAGATTTAGAAGTGTCAGATAATTTATCTCGTTTTAAGACTTAGTTACTTATTTTAAGTGTTCCTACATCTGTCGACAAGCTTATTTCTAGATTTAACACTTGTTCACTTGTTTTACAGTACCTTTTTCCCAGAGGTATCGAGTAACAAAGTACAAATACTGCATTATCTTACTTAAATAGAAGTTTGGTTGTTACTTTACTGGAGTAATTATTTGTCAACTGACTTTTTACTCTTCTACTTCTTACATTTTAAAAATAGCCTCAATAATCAGATTTAATTTCATTTTATTTTCATTCAAAAAATAAATAAAATCCAGATGAGTCACACCATAGGACAAAGTGAATTTGTTTGTGATTGGATGACAAGTGTAATCATATACCATTCCAACACCCTGTTTTGTATGAGATCCATCACATCTGACTTTTTGCACCATTCCAGTACTTATATTAAACTAGTCTTTATATCATCTGCTCCATGAAACACATGTTAATGCTCAGTAGGACACATATATGGTTCTTTATACATTTGTATTGGACTAAAATGCATTCATTTTCAACGGCATATATGAGGCTTAAACAGGTAGACTAGTGGATCCCATATGTTTCAACATTTTAATATAAATTTATAGACTTTATAAAAATGTTTTTGGGGAGGGGAGTAGTGCACTATAGGCTCCTGTGGTACCGCCTAAGCTTTTGTCCTAATGGCATTTTTTCTCCTTACATTTACTTTTCTACTTTAAGTGGTTTTGAAAGCAGTACTTTTACACTTTTACTTGATCCTTCATCTTGTACAGAAGTCTGTTTAAACCCTAGTATCTCTACTTCTACCTGAGGCATGAATAGGAATACTTGATACCTCTGCTTTTTTCCCCAGATTTAGTGTTTTTATCTTGTTTTTAGACACCCTTTTTTACAGTGCAGGGCCACATATTCCACATGATTGATACCCTGGTTAGGTTTCAGCCTCCTTTTTTCATTAATTTAATAACACATCACTACAGCAAAATTCAAAATAGAAACAGGTTGTTTTTGCTATCAGAGCTTATTTTCACTGAATCACTGTTTGTAGTTGGAAAATTACCTGAAATGGTAAGTAGAAGTAATAATCACTGAAATATGAGAACAAAGCCAACACTTTAACAGAATAACTTTTTTTAAATGGAAAAATGACAAACTTCTAGATTAAAAACTCAGATGAACCTATCAAGGACAGTGACCTGTCAGAGCAACAGTTGAATGTTTTCAGCTAATTAATAGTTAATCAAATACAGTTCTTATTTAAGCCTGAAGCACTCACAGGATGATCACTAGAGGAGACAAAGGCCTGTCAGTATTACGTCGCCAGCCTTCGTTATGACGGAGGGAGGGAAGGTTAATTGGGTAGTAAATTGTCAGGTTGACTCAGTGTGACTCAAAGTAATGATCTATCCTTTCTTGTTTTGTTTTTTTTTCTGAACGAAAGTTTTACTCTGCTCATTATTTTATTGCAAGCCATTGGGTTTTACTCTGATCCATCCCACGAAGGAGTTGGCAAATAAAAGTCTTCTTGCAACTGAAGAAAAAAATTTAATTAAGTCAATGTCACCTCCAGCTTGATACGTTTCTGCATCATTGATCCTATGCCTGGCCTGTTACTAAGGACCAGGAAAGTCCATCTAAAGTGTAAAGAAGTAGCCCTTTCATGGCTGCTAACAATTCTGCTGGGGTTTTGGATTTACTATGAAGATACACAGTCCCACTTGGACCGCTTAAACAAAAAATGTATGCACTCACTGTAGGCACTCTGGATAAAAGCATGAAGCAAACAGCATATATTATGAGTGCAGCAAGTACCCTGGAGAATCGTATGTCTGCACAATTACTACCATCTGTCTCAAGCAGAAGTAGCACTCCTGCTGCTTGAGAAATGCTACACTCAAGGCGTATACAGCTTCATTCAAAGCTGCTGTAGCAACACAAGCTGAATTCACCGATTCACTAAGGGGAAAACCAGCTCCATCTCAAGCCTGAGCATTCACCACAACAGCTGGATACAACAGCTGAAAAGCAATAACGATCCAAAAGTTGCAAATGCGTCAGACGAACTAGAAAGTCAGCGCCATTCAAGGCTTGCACAGCAGGAAACTTTAATCAACACCTTGTTAATATCTCAAAGGAGGCGCCTCTGTGTGTGAGACTAATGTACTTTCAACTTTACAGCCATTCACTGCATGGAGAAAAACTTAAAAACTAGGGAACAAAAATTACACAAATTTGGCTGCATATTATGAATGGGACACAATATTTTTTGCCATCGGTGTGTGTGAGCAAACAATATTTAGACTTTGTGTATGCTGCAGAAAATCTAATTGCAGATGCACAGGAGCAAAGATTTTAGCCCACAGTTATATAGAATGCTAAAAAGGGGTTACTGCGCAGAATTGAGCACATGCAGTAGTCTCTAGAGGCTGAATATAATCATCACACCGAGGTCATTAACAATTACCACAATCTGTAAATGCGACCCCTAACACAAAGTCTCTGTGGAGTCTCTCCCTTTAGTAAACCACAGTCATTAAAAGCCCAGTATCTGGCAGCGCTGATTAGATTCTGTATTTGACAATCTTCATGTACAATCCCAAAAACTCATTTAATAGATAAATATGAAAGCATGCAGAATGAATATTACATACAACCTCAGTCACTTTGGAGGCAGATGTACTTGGCATGTACATAGATTCAAGGGTTCAATGAGTTTTTACAAGATTTAAGTGGCAGAAAAGTTCAAACATAAAGTTCACGAAGTTCATGAAACACCATAATTTAGACTATGCCAAAATAGTGTTTTGATGAATATTTCTAGATATGATGTGGCTGTTTTCATCATTATCACCATTTCTTTATAGAGTTTTTTTTTATAGTGCTTTTCAAGTCACCCATAGCCCTTTACATTATTGATCCATTATTCATTCACTCTCACATTCTCCCTCTGGTGGTGGTAAACTACGTTTGTAGCCACAGCTGCCCTGGGACAGACTGATGGAAGCAAGGCTGCCAGTTCGCATCTACAGTCCCTCTGACCACCACCATACGAATTCATACACCAGTGTGAGTGGCACTGGAGGAAAGGAGGAAAGGAGTCTTGCCCAAGGACACAACGGACTGACTAGGATAGAGCAGGATTCGAACCACCAACCCTTCAGTTACACTCTACCTACTGAACACTTACATATAATAGCACTCTGTTCTCTCCCCATCCATCTTACCTATTCCATTTCTTATTGAGGGACATTTACATTCTATGTCATCGACTTCATTATTGTAATCACCATCATCATCATCATCATCATCAGCTATTCTCTTGCTTGGCCATTAGACTTAGATAAATTTTATTGATCCACAAGGGAAATTACTTGGCCACAATAGCTCAGCATGTGAAGAGATAAAAACAAGAAAAAAATACAAATAAGATAATAAAGCATAAAAAAATACTATATTTGAACATGAACAAATCTACAGGAAATGGAAGTAAATATATATTATATACATATAAGTCTGAAAGTGCCTAAGGTGCAGTAATGTGAATGTATGAGTTTTGTTCTTTTTTTTTTTTTGCATCCTTTTACCTGCTGTCGTTTCTCAAATTCCAGTTTAATGGGAGACTTGATGCAGTTGCAGGTGTCCTGGTAAGTCTGTTTTAGTGCCAGATCCATCAGATGCTTGTGGTACGCTCCTGCCATGTTGCCACAAAGGAAAATGATAACGTTGGCCAAAATCTGTACAGAAAAAAAAAAAGACAGAGAATCTATTTAAGTGTTATAACAGGAATAAAAGTTATGAAAGTAGTCTGTTATTTTGCAAGGTGCTGTACAAGAGGAAAGTCAGACTTTTGAAGCCTGTTTCTATTTCTGATCACATCTATGCTTGAATGATCCCGGGTCTTATGGAGGCTTTACAACGTGAACCCAAGGCTCGGGGAAAAATAAGGAATCAGGATTAGGACAAAGACTTTTCCCTCAAGATCAGCCTCTGTTTAACAACACTGGTGAGTAAGAATGGAGTAACTGTGGCACTGTTGTGATGTTTACATCTAGAGCTGCATGTTATATTGAAGGGCAAGAATATGTCATATCCCAAAGCAACCTAGGGCCACTCATTTTCCTATGAATCAGTCTTCAAGCTTAACGTTTTCTGCTGATGACCTTAAAGCTAGACTTAAAGCATACACTGTTGGTACATGAGGATATTTTATGTCACTTTAAATATGCAATCTTAGCTGTCCACTGTTCCTCCGAAATGCAAATCACGATATGTGTGGTGCATTGTATTGCATTTTTTATTTCAAAATAATTCATTCAGATTTCATGCCTGTCTTATGGCAGTGCTACATAGGAAGCTCCATTAGTGGAGTTATTATGATTTGGCTTCCAGCCCAGTGACGACAGGTGAATGTATAAAGACCCAGGAGCCCTGATAACCTTGAGCTCAATATTTTCCAATTTCAAGCAAGTAGACAATTTAATAGTCCTCTCCCCATTGCATTTTTAAAGACTATTTTCTACCTGTCCTTTGCTCTTATTCATAAACATTTGCACTCTCTCACTTGCTTGCCACATCTCTTTCTCAGTAATTTCCTCTTCATTTGCTGCCCGTCTTTCTCTGCAGAAGAATAACAGTGACCTTATAATCGCATTGACCACTGGGTAATATTATGAAAATTTGCTAAAAAGATTTACATTGCTTCTGTGAAAGGATAAAGCTGTGGCCTTTTGCGCAAGGAACAGTTGCATTCATATTCACACAGAGGAACACAAGCATCCAAAACACAGGTAGTTAACTGTCCAAATCAGGTTCTTCCAATGTTTTGCACTCCTATAAACCTGCTTCAAGTAGGCAATGTGACAGATACACACACATATACAGTGTATTTTGCTCCTTGACAAAATATAGCACACATAAACCTGACGTTCTTACTGAAAGAATAAAGCGCAGAAGTCTACAAAAAAATCACGGCACCTGACAGGTCATCATAGGTGACCCTTACCTTCTCAAACCAAATATCTAATCAACTGAAAAATTCCCTTTTACAGGTCCTCCAGTCTATGGAATAAGTTACCTTCATACATCAAATACACTAAAAGATTATTTAAAAAAAACACTCAAACAGAAACTACTCAAGGAAATACCGTAATGCAAATGACTGTTTTGACTGTCACAATCCAAGTTGCTGTAAAGATAAAATTTAAATGTGTTAAGGTTTATGTGTTGAGATGAAATGTTCAGCTTGCTGATGATAACAATAAATTGTAAACTTGTTTTTACTTATGTATTTTGTAACTGTATTTGTATTTTAACAGACTCCAGGAAGAGCAGTAA
>JAPSES010080979.1:0-26165 GCA_029822895.1 Maxillicosta whitleyi | reverse complement strand
GTTTGTGATGCAAATAAATCACTCTTTTGAACACATGCTGTTTTTAGAAGAAAAACGTTTTATTTTAGTGACCCCCCGCAAACTTGCAGAACTACTTTCGTATCGACCAGAAATGGGCTCACAGGACACTGTCGGGGGTAAGTCAGTGTGGATGTACTACACTGATGACAGTATACAATTATCCCTTTAACTCATTACAACACCTGAGGCTTATAGTCAGATGGGACTTAAAATCATCTGCAGTTTATAGTTTAGTGCCGCTAAAATTCAAGTGCGTTTTATAGTCCAGAAAATACGGTAACATAGATAATAACATAATTTGATATCACTGCTTTAAATCTCGTCCTGTCATGTCAAAAATACACAAAGTTAGCACTGGGTGTTTACGGGTTAAAACAATTAGTCCGTTTTTGTATTTTTGTTTTAAAAGTGAGTGTCCCTCCTTGCTCTATTACCTCCTTTCTCCTTCCTGCAGCTCCACTATCTTCTCCGTCTCTATCTAGATCTTCTCTCCATATCTAACTCTCCCTCTGCCCTCTAATGACAATCAGCAGGCCTGATAGGCAGATATATTTACACTGGTGGCAAGGCAGGAAGAAGTCATGAGCCAAACCCTGTCCAGCCTCTGGCTCTGGCAGGCGGGTGGGCGGGGCTTTGCGGAAACCCCGGCTGGTTCTCGGCCCCTCCCTCAGCGGGGCATATCTCTCTCTCTGGCCCTGCTCAGAGCTCTCAGTTAGATGGGACCAAAGCCTCGGCGGCCTCAGACTCACACACACTCCCACATCCAGCCCTTGGGGGAGAGACGAGAAGAGAAAGAAGGAGGCAGGAAGACAAACACACAGAGCAGAAATCTGTTGAGTGGCTGACAGAACCTTCAAAGCCTCAAAGCCAGTGCATGTTTTTTTTTTTTTTTTTTTTTTTCCCTCCTTCCGTTAGTTTTCCATCTAAAGCTGTTGATGAGGACGGCTCCAGCTCATCTCAGCCTGGGGTCCAGAGGTGACCAAGGGAGTGGAAGAGCACGCTGTCGTTTTGTTTTGCAACTGTTGAACACTGGAACTGTACTGTAAGCATTATGACTCTTCTGGGCTCTGAACACTCCATACTGATACGAAGCAAGTTTAGATCAGGTAAGTGCGAAGGAACACCACCGGCACTCCTCCTGTATCTGTATCTGTTCTTCACGTGTGTGTGTACAGCTGCATCTTGTAAACAGTCGATCTGTCAACAGTGGGCATCTGCATGTACATTATGTCACTCATCTGTCGACACGGATGAGCTGTCGTTGACACTTCTGATGCACTTTTCAGTCACGCAGGCAGAGTGACAGGTGTGGGTAATATACTGCGGGCATGTGGTGATGGTACAAGGAATACCAGAGAGGAAGGCCGGCATAAGAGTCACAAATCCTCCCTCGTACCGATCCTCGGTGTCACAGCGTGATGGATTTACAGCTGGGCGTGTTCTTTGATGTTCGTCCGCCTCCTCGTAAAAAGCCTGACATGTGAGGGTGATGTCTCGGGCAGGTTAGTGCACTTGTTTCGTGCCAGCCACTAAACCTGCTGCTGCTGCCGTTGCTGCTGCTGCTGCTGCTGAGCGAAGCCAGTTCCGACTTTCTCGTTCTGCGGCTCTTACTGATAAAAGAGAGATTAGGCACTAGAAGGAGGTCAAAGGTTATCTTAATATGTACGAATTGGAAGCGGTGTCTTTGTGGGCATATCAAAAAAAAAAAAAAAAAAAAAGAGGGAGGAATGGTACAGACTCTACTGCTGATTTAAAGTCCTCTTAACGCACAGCAGCTGTTGGGACTTTGAATCCATCTATCTCCTTCATAAACATACTCTGCCTTCATCCTTCCCTGAGTAAAAGTCTTATTTTTTTTTTTTTTTTAAAGATATTTACTCGGAGCACTTGTGTGGTACCACTACAGGCTTGTGTGTAATCTGACCAACACTGCCACCTCCCTGAGGAAAATGTAACTGATGTCAGCAGTGATCAGAGAACATATTCATCTCAGTTCTTGGACTTTTCATATGCATGTTCACTCGTGTGTGTGTGTGTGGGTTTTTTTGTGGGTTTTTTTTTTAATGCTACTGGTGGAGAGAGCAGCTTCAGTCCACACTTGCCCGAGAGCTGTGCAGTAATTGCGTTCCAGAAATGGCAGAGTAAATGATGCTTTTCCTTTGGGTTGTTTAGAACAGGGTGGGAAATGACCCCCTGTGCTACGGGAAACTCAGAGGTGGAGTTTTTTTTTTTTTTTTTTGAATGCTTTTAAAAATGATCTCCATCACTTTATACAGGCAGAATAGTAGCTCTCACCATCAGATATCAGTTTGTATAGTGAGAAAACATGCTGAGCAATGAGAATATAGAAAAAAAAAGGTGCATATTGTCCATTAAATAATAAACTGTTGACGTGTACTGAACATGAAACGCAGAAATAAGGCAGTTTAACTTCCCTTAAACTTGAGGTAAACTGATATATCAGGCCGATATACATTGATTTTTTTTTGTCAATATCAGCCTTAATTGTCGATATTTGATCAGGACTAAAAGTGATATGAGATGTTTGACCAGGCATCACTTGAAGTTCAATAAATGTTAAGAGTGCTATGTGTGTGTGTATTAATAATTTCAGTTATATCGCTGCATAGAAATTAATTATCTGAATGTTTCGATTGTATCTAATGGTCAGTATGCTTTAAAAAAAATATCGGCTTCAGTAGATATCGGTAAAAAAATTTTTTTTAAAAATCAGTATCGGCCTCAGAAAAACCCATATCGGTCAAGTTCTACCTTAACAATATATTCATATTATCCTGTTTTTATGGGATTGTTATGCGACTAGATCATGATATGACACTGCAAATGATGTGTTCGCGCTTTGAAATTACGTAAAATTATGCAAATTCTCCCCCTGCTGTAATTCTCTGCCGATTTATCTCGTCATTCCAGCGACCATCTCAAACACATTTTCTCCTCTGAGCCCTTACGTTCGCTCTAACTTGTCAACGCACATTGACACCCATGGACGAGAGGCTTTGGCGGCGTCCACATCGTCTCTGTTGTTTTAACCCCATGCGAGCTGTAGCCGGTTAATCTGGCGCAGATGTAGCGACAGTCTGACGTTACAGTCGGAGGGATTGAACCCGGGTGATACAAGTTCCAACCGATATGACCGTTGGGTTGAATTTATGAGGGCGTGAGTGAAATATTGCGCGTAAGCGAGGTAAAACTGCTCGTAAATCTCTCGGCGCTAACTGCTGATGACAGCGGGAGTCTTACATGATCAGGTTGTGTGGGATTTACAGTTTTCTTGAAGCCACAGCGGGTCCGGTTCCATCCAGCGGCCCGTGAAAACAAGCATTTGTTGCTCTTTTTGCACCACGCTCGAACTCCTCTATCAAAGCCATGGGAACTGCTTCTGCATGGTTGAAGCTAAAAGGAAAGATAAAGATCTGTCTTAAGTGCTCCCCGTGGACCGTCGAATGTTTTGTGTGTGTGTGTGTGACTGACTAGTTCTCATGCCGATTTGATTAACAGCTGAAAGGGCTGTGGTCCGGGCTCTCGAGCTGCCTAACGTTACATAACAGAGTGACAGAGGCATCAAACGCTGTATGTTCGAATGATATTACAAGGTGTCAAACACATGTTAAACACTAAATCATTACCACACGTAAGATTTTTCTTCAACACACCTGTTTTACATCAACCACGAGGATTTATTGAAAGTTGACCGAAGGTTACCAAGAAGTTACTAAGTAGATCTGATGTTTTAAGCGAAAATTATATTCTAATATTAGTCAACTTGCATAAAAACGGAAATCGACGCTAGACAGAAAATTATGATGATGCTAAACCATTAATTCAGAGACAGATGTGTAAGCGACAGAACATCTGGAGATAAAACTGCAGCTTTTACTTTATGGTCACATTAACAAAAAAAAATTATTTTGAGAAGAACAGGAAGCTAGTATAGACTATGAAAATACAAAAATTCTTTGCGGAAGTGATGTCTTTCTACAGATAAAACACCTACCTTTAAACAAACCATTATATCGTAATGTTAGCTGAATTATGACTAGATTAAGCTACATCTGTTATCTTAAAAGGCTGCTGTTTTATCATATTGTTAGCTGTTAACCGACTTAAAATGCTACTTTTTTAATGAACTGTTAGCAAATTTCTAGATAAAATTGCAACCGTTACCTAAAAACACACAGCCACTTAATTGCAATACAGTTACTTATCTATGAAAAATCTACTGTTGTTAGCTAGCTTAATACTTAGCAAATCTAAAATGGTCCGCCTAGGCTAGTTTTTTTCTTATTTTGACCATAAAAAGGTCAGAAAATATGCTGTGAGTGACTCCATTTTTTCCATTTTTCCAGAGCACCTATTTTTTTTATCCAGATCTTTCGAAATCTAGCAATCATTTACCATTTACTGCATGTTATAATTTTGCTAGAACACCTTATTCTCCAGCTTCTAGTACAGGTATGAGTAAAATTACAGTAATGACCCAATAAAACCTATAAAGTACAACATCTTACGTTTCAGAAACCCTTGAAATTTTTCCAATTGCACAAACGGTGTAATAGTTACAGCCATCCAAACTGCATCTGCACAGGGTGCGTCAGCGGTGACGCATCAGGTTTTAAAGGGTTAAAATATCACTATTTTATTGTAATATTAGATTACTTTTTTTGTATATAAAGTTGCTTTTTACTCACTTCCTGCTGATATTAATGCTAAAACTACAGGCGTTTTAAGTCTTTTTAACATCAGATTTTGTTTTGCTGCATTAGCTTTAGCATTGCTATCACATGTGTCGTTTATTTATTAGCTCTTAAGAACATGAAATAGGGAAATGTTTGGCAGTGATTCTGGCTGGTACTGGAGGTGATAATAATTCTGATAAAAGTATTGATACATAAAACAAACCAAACATGATGGACTTCCACCTCTGACAGTCTGGCAGTGGATGAAACTCTGCTTACCTGTATTTTTGACCTCGCACGAACTTGCTTTTTTTTTTTTTTTTTTTTATTGCACAAAGCAAATCCTCATCACCAGAAAATCACCCTCATATCCACTGTTGAACATCAGTCATTGTCAGTGGAGCCGCTCCAGAAACGGTTCTGCTAATGGCAGAGTGTTGGCTCTAATGCACAAGGGTCTGGCTCATGTTCACAAATCTGACTGAAACCGTCCAAGACCATAGAAGAAGAAGAAGAAAAAAAAGCCAGTTCTGTTTTAAGGTGGATTTTTAACTTTATGCAAAGGTATTAGACTAAAATAAACCTAATACTTCATTTAAGAATACCTGTTTATTAAGAAGTATACAGTGTCGGTCATACATCTGTCCCAAATGCATTCCTGTCTGTGCTGAGGGAAAGCTCAGGAAAATTGATGCAACAAATTTCGCCGGTCTCTTTAGCTAAGTTGTTGGCCTTTTGAGTGTAAAAATGAGGTGTTATTATTAGCCTGTTTCTTTCTTGTGTGGCTGCTGTGAATGTGTGAGGCACACGAGGACAATAAATCAGCGTCTCTCCAACTCTTCCACCCACTCCGCTGTATAATTATCGCCACTTCCCTGCTGCTAAACTGGCCAAAATGCGAATTTACACGACGTATTTACACTATAAATTTAAACACTTGTAAATGCGACGGTGCATTTGTACGTCCCGTGTTGTCAGGAGAGCAGGAGTTGAAAACAAATGTCTTTGCTTTCAAAGTCAACAGTGAGAGAAGTGAAGTATCGTATGGTTCAGCGATCGGTGATTACACCACCTGGCTCGGGTTTTCTTTCTTTAACATGTACACACTCCAATCAGGATCTGGTCTGTGCAAAAAGGTTGTCGGAGAAAAAGCAGATTATGTAGCGGCGGCTGCACTTTTTCTAACAGAATTATTGATAACCCTTTCAGTAAACATAACAAAAAGCAGCACGGGTTGAAAAAAAAATCAAAGATGTGCCGCCAAAGTTTGAGCCATATGTCACCTTTCCGTGACAGGGAGATAAAGCCGCGTGTTTAGGGTGTTCGTTTCTAGAAGCCAAAAGGACGCACGTTGAAAACCCTTTGACGAGAGGTTGTATCGGTTACATATTTGGGTTTTCAGTCATCAACTAATGGCTGCGTTTGCGCTCTGTGATGTTGTGACCAGCAGGTCGCGACCTGCTCACTGTAAACTAAAGCAGATGTCAGATGAAGAGGAGAGTCCTGTAGTTACATAATGGAGGTTTCTCCTCTCACTAAAGTGCTATGAAGGTGGGCTAGAAGGTTTTAAGAAAACTCATTAAGAGCTCTAATGTAGCTGAAGCCGCTCGGATATAAACCACCTGAGGGAGATAATTAACAATAGCAGGACGGAGTGATTAGAGAAGCAGGAACACTTCATACTTGTGTGTCAGATCCGAGACCTTCGGATGATAACGGCGGAGGGAAAACACACACAACGGACAAAGGAAAGAGAAAGCAAGACATCCACGGACACGAGCAGACCGACAGACACGGGGGAGGCTCTATGTTTATGACCCCGTACTCCTACACACACCACTTCCACACACACACACACACACACACACACACACACACACACACAGGGCATAAACGTGCACTCACACTGCAGACCACACACTGCCGAGCAACTCTGTTTAAAAGCCAGGAGCTGTGTTTATCATTCCCTACATCCTGCTTGCAGAAATATTTGTGAGCAAAGCAGCTTTGTTTTTTTTTTTTTTCCTATGTTTTCTCTGTACACATATAGATGGATGGACGTGCATGTGTGTTTGCTGTGCATTTCTCTCTGCCAAATCACTACCTTTTGTCATTTTGAAGGTTCAATATGTAAGATTGGCAAACGCTGGTGTGTCGAAGTCTGTTTTGTGTTGGAAGCTGGCCGTTTGTTGATGTTAGCCAACTCCATTTCTAAGCTAATGAATGTCTTGGTTGTCAGTGTCTCGTGTACATTGGGGTTTTTTTTAGATTCTCCTGAGACCACTCCTGAGTACACTGCAAAAATCTAAATCTGATCAAGTGTATTTTTCCTCGTTTCTAGTCAAAATACGTCATTGCACTTAAAATAAGACATAATCACCTAAAGAGTGACTTTTCAGTCAGATATAAGAACTTATTTTTAGATAATAGAGCTTGGAAATAATATAATAAGAAGATAATTTTCACTTGTTCCATTGGCATCCCTTTTTTTTTTTTAATAATCATGATAAGATTTCTTGAAATAAGCTTTTCCATATCTATTGCCTAAAAAAAAAAACTTCTTATGTCTGACGGAAAAGTCAAGTTTTTAGGTGATTATGTCTTATTTTAAGTGCGATGATGTATTTTGACTAGAAACGAGGAAAAATACACTTGGTAACAGTTTGATTTTTTACAGTTTATGGGACAAGTTTCACAGCTTTACTTAAAATTAAAAAAATTATCTGAAAAAAACGTATCATTTAATGTATAAAAGCCACATCTACATACAGATGTATAGAACTGGAGTTGGTTAAAACCTCTGTGCGTCTCTACTTTGAGCTTCGAAACAACCAGCTCCTGCACAAACTACATGTACGCTCATAAACACACACGACTCTTTCTTTACATAATGAACCTTTAGCTTTTTCTGAAGTGAACTGACACTATGTTAGCGCACGTCCTCTACATGGCAGAGTGTGTAACAGCAGGTATTATTTCAAGTGAATTCTCAGTCTCCTCCTGCTTTTTTTCTCTTTCCCTTACCTGTCCTTCCACACCCTTCTTTCCTTTTCTTTCTGTCTACCCTCCTCTCCATCCATCTTCCTCCTCCTCCTCCTCCTCCCTCCTTTAGTCCTACAGTTAAGACTTCAGCAGAGGAGGACACGAGAGCAGCTGGCAGACCAAGGCATCATGCCTCGTGAGTAACACCGAGATGCCGCACATGCAGGCGCACGCACACTTCCACTTCCACTTCCACTTGCAGCTTCACGCTTCCCGCGCAGCGAACGAGCAGATATAAAACCCATTTTCTCCGTTATGTTCATCTCCATTTTTCTGCAGAACCTGCCTTGTTTCAACTAACGGATAAAGACATGTACATTTAGAACCATAAAAATATAATATTCATTCGTTTTCAGTCCTCCAGACGGTCCCAGATGAATCAGTAATATAGTTTGAATAATTAAATACTGAGTATGGATTCATCCTGATGTCATTTCAACTTTACTGAACCAGTTTTCCAATCCCACTGTACGTTTGTCAGTCAAACACAGACAGGCTTAGAAGGAGCTTTTTTCACATAATTCTGGTTACATTTCATTACACGCTCAGATTCCCCATATTAGTGATGTTTACTTCCACATTAACCTATAAAGACCCAGCACTTGTGACAGATCCCAAACAAATTTTGCTCTCCATTTAACCATTTTTAAATGATTAATCACCATTTATTACTATATTATCCTCTGTGTTTCTTTGTTGTTGGTTTTTTTTGGGGGGGTTTTGTGCGTTTTTTAAAGGTAAAAAACTGATATTTTCTCATATTTCATGTAAAGCAGAGGAAAAACTAAAGAGAAATTGTGTTTTTAAGCAAATCTATCAATAATTGAACTTAAAAACAAGCATCGACATCCACTCTCATTGATCCAACTCTATGGGTTTTACTGTTTATAGAAGATGACGGTGTTTCCATGGTAACTACAGAGCCTCTGAATGTCCAGATATGGACACACTTATCTTTTCAAGTAATGCGTTCATAATACAAAGACTGATGATAAAAAAAATAGAACCCATAGTGAAAAAAATACAATATAATACAAACAAGACAGTTAAGGCAGTGCATTCTGGTACATTTAAGGAAAGAAAGAAAATAAATAAACAAACAAACAGGTCAATCACAATATAAACAACTAAAATATATTAACATTTCCAGGCCAGGTAACAGTATATATAAAACAGACTCCTATATTTTGATACATTTGTTGACAGAGTGAATTTGCGTGCACCTAATTTTTTCCAACATTCTATTAATCATCATGTCCCTGATCCATTGATCATGTTTTGGAAGTGATGGTGATTTACATGTTTAGTGGATCAACAGGTATTACAGTAGATTCTTTTGGTGTATATATATATAGGGGCTGTCAATGTCATATTACATTATCATAAACTCATAATTACATGTACTTCCATCATGATAATGAAAATATAAGAGACCAGCAGACTGACTTTGGTGCGGAAGGTTGCCAGTTTAAATCCCAGGTGGGCCCTTGGGAAAAGGCCCTTTATACACTACACATGCCTATACCTTGTAAGTCACTTTGGATAAAAGCATCAGCCAAATGTAACGTAATGTAAAAACCAAAACAGTAGTTAAATAAACTGCATCTTGTGACAAAAAGGTGACTTTGTTAAAGTAAAAATCTGGATAGTTTCATTAAAAAAGCTGATTGTTTTTCTTTTTCATGTATTTACAGAGAAATATTGGATGATCCAATGAAAATAAACAGGATGTTCACACTTTTCGCAGCTGCTTGACAGAAATTTCCGGCTCTGCAGCTGTAAAATACTCACCAAATACCTGTAGTTGTTGTTTAATGGAGGCAAAACACTGCAGTGAATCCATTGATAACAGAATAACATCTTTAGATATGCAAATAAAACAATGTATTTTGGATGCTGAATGCATAAAATGAGGTGGTTTTTTTGGATGTTTAATGCAGGGTGAGCTGGATGACATAAAGCTTCCACATCCACTGTGGGAAATATGACTTGATTTTCTCTTTTCATATTTGCTCTTTCATTTTCAGTCCCCTTTGGCTCAATCAGTATCGCTTTGAAAATGTTGGAATGCAGTAAAGAGAAACATCATTTCCCCAGTTTTACTGGAATTACATCATTGAGACAAACATATTTCATGACTATTATTAAAAAAAAACTCATAAAGGAATAGATTCTTGATTTTCCTTGTTCCTGAATTAGACGCCAGATCTCAGAACCGATCGGTGGAATCGGCTGCTGTAATTTTCTTATCGTAGTTAAAGGCGGTCATAGTGAAACGTCGCGGATTTATGTTATGTAGGCTTAAAAAAAAAAAAAATTCCTCACCGTATTAATTAAAAGACGGATGAGGGCGAAGGAGATAAGAAGAAAAGAAAACAGTTAAGATGAAGGATGTCCTGAAGAACAACAGATCCAGACACATAAATCTACATGTACAAAGGTGAACGTAAAGGAAGCGGCAGGTGGATGTATAGCGAGAGAGAGAGAGAGAGAGAGAGAGAGAGAGAGTCGGTGAGGAGGCAGACAGATCAGTGGGTGACCGCAGTGGAATGCTCTTGTGCTGGAAAATCCTCTCGGACTGTGAAGAAACAGGCAGATTTACACAGACGGTACCTGTTTACAGTCATCAAAGCAGAAGGCACGCCCAAACACAGCCACGGCACACGCTGCCAACACCGAGACATAGTGATGAGAACAAGTAGACCTCTTAAATCCAACCGTCTCTACGATTGATGTCTCCCATATTCTGTAGGTCACGTTAGTGTTTGTAACTTACTATCTTGTTTAACTTCAACTGCCGGCGCGGAACATGTCACACACAGCTAAACATTGGTGTTGTTGTTGGAACGCGTTGGGAAAATGTTAAATTCCAATATTCGCAGGAAAAAAAACACGAGTTTGTTTATAAACTTAGACCTCATCGATTTTTTTTTTGTTTTTTTTTTTGGAAAGTGTCATCCAGGCAAGCACCGGAGCAGTGAGCATTACCAGTCTAAGCGCATAACGGGGACTGGGGACTTGGACTGCAGTTCAGGGGTTTGTTGAATGATATCTCTGGCACCGTTTGCCATTTCACAGAGACTCCAGCCTGCAGATAAACTGCTGGTAAGTGTGCAGGAGAACGGAATCCAGAGGCCCGGCGAGGCCCTATCAGTTACTAGGAGTCTGTCACAGATAAGGCAGCAAGGAGAAACGCAATTGGCCAACAGGCTCCAAGCGCTTTTTTAAAAAAGAAATTTCAATTGGTTGTTTATCTGGTGATTGCAGGCGGTGGCGCAGATGGAAGAGGGTTGCACAGATTTGTATTTGTGCCGCTTGTTAGTACATACAAGAGACGCCTTATCGTCGTCCAAAACATCATCTGTTCCCACCAGCTCTTTAAGCGCCAACATCCACAGCTGAAAACGTCCAATGTAGAAGTAAAAAAAAAAAAAAAAAACAAGACCATGTTGAAATGCACAAATATTCAACAGATGCATGTGAAATGTCTTGGTTTCTGTCGACAACTGATAGAAGATTAATTTCAATAAAGTTTGGAGTTTTTTAAGACTTAAATCATGGATGTGAAACTCATTTTACTTAGATTATTTTCGTCACATAAAATGCCCTAAATTGGCTCTGACCAGTAATATAATCGCATAATAATGTAGACATAATGAAAACAAAAACAAGCTTACATTTACAAACTATCCTTTCCCCCAAAAAATGTGAATAACATCAACAACCTGTACTTTATTAAGAAAAATAAGTATGATTTTAACAATATTATGCCTCATTTTATCATTTCCACAGGTATATTACAGATCAAGTGAATCTACAAAGACACAAAGCATTTAATAACAGACATTTGGATCCAAATAATATAGTATTTAACTTTATGATCAATATTTGTCACGACTCAGTGATGCTCTGGACGGTCAGTGTCAAATGGAACCCTTTGCTGACGACCCCCCCCACAGCTTAAATGAATAATAAAAGACTTAGTTCAACTCCTGAGACATTCAGAGCTTTTGTTTATTGAACAAAACATTAATATGAACAGTGGCTCTACTGTACTTATGGCTAATAATGATGAGTCTGTTGCATAGTTCATCAGCATTAGTTAGCGTTAGCATTAGCATTAATTTGGTACATTATGTTGTCTGTTAACAGTTATTTCCGTAACAGCGCTTTTATTCTGTAGGTGTTGTCTTCCTGTAGTGCTTGTAAGTTTGTTTGAATGATAATTTGGCCAAAATATTCCCACACCTGTAGTAAAGTTACACCAATCCGATATTAGGATCGGATATCGGCCCTGATATCAACATTTTAGCAAGAACAAGGATCTGTAAAAATAACCGATGGGAGTATGTGCTGAGTGAGCTTAGTGGTTAAAACCAATGACTTTGGTGTGGAAGGCTGCCAGTTCAAATCTCAGTTGGGCCCTTGGGCAAGGCCCTTTACACTATACATGCCTAATGTAATGTAATGGGATTTATACTGTTGTGATTTACAACGCATGTCACTCATGCCCCTCCCCCATGTACTTGCACCTCCCACCCCCCAGAGAGTGACGATCTTTGCTCTAAATCAATAATCATATCCTAGCGCTATCAGGTATTGAACGATATGCAAGGCCTCAGCATCGGTGTCAGTATTGGAACGTCAACAGTCGGATCAGTGCGTACCTAACCTGCAGTTACCCAGATTTGGTTCACCTCAAACCCATCCTTGGCTAATATAAGAAACCTTTTCTCATAAGTGACCCTTAGGTTTTACCTGAGGAAACACAGTTTTGACTTCCGAAATATGATGGTGAAAGTCCGAGGTTGAATGGTAACAGTAGGAACTTTACCAGCAAATGTACTTTTACCTGGGATTTGGAAAAACCTCAGTGTGTTTCCACTGAAATGACCCAAAGATGGTCCAAGATGGTCACAATTTTATCGACCCATCTTCCACATACAAGTCCATTGTCTTACTTGTAGAAGTATGTCGTTGTCATCCCTCCTTCTGCACCATTTCTAGGCATGGGGTGAGGGGGGGGGCTGATGTGTGGCATGGTTCAAAGGAGGAAGGTTGCAAAACATAATTAGAAAAAACAAAAGCAAACAAACAAAAAAAACCACAACATGCCTGCACTTGAAATCCCTCGGCCTTCAATCCACATCAGGATTTCTTTAGCTGTTTTGTCCGTCCGTCCATATGTGCAAAAACTTTGTAGTTGACTGAAGGTTTTTCAAGTATGCGCATGTTATGTTTTGTTTGTTTGGTTTTGTTTTTTAAATAAAACTGTGAAACTCTTTCTTTTTCAGGTTTCAGGAGAATATAAAAGTCAGTGTTATCAATAATTTAACCAGAGACATTCGTTAGCTTAGAAATGACGTTAGCTAACATCAACAAACGGCGTGACTCCCAACACAAAACAAACTTCAACACAAACACTTGCCAGTTTTACATATTGATTTTTATAGATACTTTTTTTTTTTTTCATTTCATGGAATGTCTTTTACAGTGGGCGACATAAAAAAAAAAATTAAAAAAAACACTGCTGAGTTTCTGGAGGACATAAATAAACCTGACACTGACCTTGAACACACTCAAAAGACATTCAGCGGGACTTCAATGTGGCGTGATTTGAATAAACTTTCAGGAACTTTGAGATGCGGTGGAAACGTAAACCACACAGATTACCAGGAATTCTTGTATCTGGGTAAATATGTTTCTCGTAAAATAAAAGTTCCTGGGAACGCGTTTTACTTCGCCTTCAGCAAAATCAGTAGATTTCGTAGCGTCGTCACATCATTAGTCTTTTTCGGCGTAGCTGTAGATGGGATGGTTCGGATGTCGGCTGCCTCTGCCCGGCTGTGTTATTCCTGCTGGGGAGATGGACACGGCACAGGGTCTGTGTATATATTACCCACGGAACATCTGGTGTTTATTAGGCTATTCAAGAATCCACCCCGGCCTCTCAGGGCTGACTGGCGTGTGGCCTGCATAGGAGCACACTGTCTGCCTTCTGGCCACAAGTCTACCCACACACACACACACACACACACACACACACACTTATACTTATACAATCTGATATTTCCTCATAAAGATAACAGGGCCGTAGCTGCAGGTTTACTGTGCTTTTTCCTGCATAAAAACACCCATTTTCTCATTTTCATTTGCACACACGGCAGCGGTCCTCGGGCTTTAATCCTCACTGGATGGAAACACAAAGGGGACGTCTAATGCACCATACGTCTTACCTCTAAGTGTGCTGTTTACATTCGCAGATACAGTCAGCAGGTATATGTATTACAATAGGTTTAAAGTGCATCGTGTGTTTTAATAGCGCCGCAGAGTGTTTAGAAGTCGGCGGGCCTGCGTCCCACTCACCCGATCGTGTTACATTAGGCCCGCGCAGTGGCTTCAGCCGCGGTCCCACACGTTTTCAGGCGGTTTGGTCACACACTCTTAAACACACTCCGAGCCATACGTAGTGTATACCTGCATGTCAAATCAGCTCTTAAATCAGGTGAGGAGGGGGAGTGTGTGTGTGCGTGTGGTGGGTAAGGGGGTGAGTCAGTGGGTATAAACACGGTGACTTCACTCTGCTGTGGACTGGCAGATCATCCTGGACCACTTCCCCTCAGAGGAAGGGCACCAGGGCCGGACCGGTCCAGCTGGGTGGCCCCCTGTGCCCACACCCCCATGTGTCTTTATGTGCTTCATACATGAGATGGACACATTATTATTATTATTATTATTATTATTATTATTATTATTATTATTGTTGTTGTTGTTGTTGTTGTGGTTTAGAACAGACTTTCAGCGTAGTGTCTTTTATGTATTTTACCATTTTAATCAATTTTCCATCTTCACATTTATACAACCTCCACTTCCAACGACTTCTGTTTTCTTTTGCTCTATTATTATCCTTCCACTTTATCCACCCTTCACTTCGCCTCAGACTTTATTAATTCTACATCTTATTTTGTTTTCTTTTCATCTAAAGTTTCTTTCTTTCTTTCTTTTGTTCTATTTCTTTTGCTTCCATTCTAACCTCACTTTTTTTTCTGTTTTCCTCCATTTTTATACTTTCTTACTTTCTCTTTTCTATCTATCTATCTATCTATCTATCTATCTATCCATCCTCCCTCCCTTTTTGCTTTGTAGAACCTTCCTTTTTCTTCCTCCGTAGCAGTTTTTCATCACCTTTTCCTTTCTTCCTCTCTATTTTTGGCCCACTTATCTAGTTCAGCGGGTTTAGACTTTGACACTACAGTAATTTACTATTCACGTGCAAGCCTCTTATCCATTATCCCATTCCTCCTCACACTTCTCACACATGGGATTTATGTCGTCTTTCGTTTGTCTTTTGATCGGCCGCTCCACTGTCCCCTTCATCCTTTTCTTTTTTTATTCACTTCATCCTACTTTGACAACAGGACTCTATTTTTTTCTGATTTACATGCAACATGCAGCATAAAATCTGGAGATGAAAGTGCTAAATAGGGGAGATTTATTCTAATGTAACGTTAACATCGCAGGTCATTTCTCCATTTTCAGATCCAGTTCATCCACACAATAACTCTCGGCTCGATATCATTCATTTCATTTTGGCACCGTATCCCGCGTCAGCCCTCTGAAAAATCCAACTAAAATTATATTTGACCAAATAAGTGCTCCTCTGTGGACATCAGTCCTGTGGGTGCTGTGGGCAGATTGTAGGCGGAGCCAGGTTAGTTCAGATCCTGATTATTTACACTGGATTTACCCGAGAGAGATTGAGGAAGGTCGAAAATCTCACTCGCCGCAGCCCTTTAATTACAGCCGCTCCATTTATTTTCACAGAACTCACAGTGTCTAGGTGTTAAGGGGGTGCCGACATTAGACTCGCTTCGGACGGAAATATCGATTAGGTCAATATACAGTCACAAAAAAAAAAAAAAAATTATTAGATCAAAAACAATGGTTATGCAATGCAGTACTAACTCCTGTGTATAATGTGACTAAAACGGACAGAAAAGAAAACATGGAATGTCTAAAAGCACTGTTTTTGTCAGTACAATGACATAAATATTGCAAGAAAACATGTTAAATGGATAGATATCAGCTCTGAAATTAAACTATTATGAGATATTTTTGTTTTTATTATCATATTTGTCCAAACAAATGTACCTTTATTTGTACCAGGCATTAAAATAAACAAGGAAGCGAAGAAAATAAGGGGTGGTCTAATAATTTTTTCCCCTAATGTATAATTGAGGGATATATCTTGCATACATCTTTATTAAGAGTAAAAAAAAATTGTGATATTTTTTAATGTTCATCATGATCATCTTTTTCACAATTATTTAATTACAAAAACAATCATTTATGAGTAAAAAAAACAATTAGACATAGTAAAATATGAACTAAATAATCACCTTCTAATGAGCTAAACAATAATAAAATGAGCTTCTTCAGAAATGTTTTGATTTTGCTCTTTTTTAAGTTGAGATAATAATGACATATATATATATATATATATATATATATTTTGCAATGTATCAAATTGTGTCTGTGTCTGAGAAATCACTTTCAGTTAAGTTACCCTAAATCACGACCTGCTCCACATGATGATGTAATTTCCTCCTGAAGAAAACACTGGCAAGACTCCAACATATGTTCTTTGTCTGTATCTTAGTTATTTAATATAAAATAGTGTGAGTCAGGTGTGTATTTATCACACTTTTACGTTAACAGTGTTATTACAGTATCTTAAAAATAACTTTCAATTTTCATTTTACCCACTTGTATATATGATATTTAGAAGAATATCTGTAAAAATGCCATGTGACGTTATTGTTATGTTGATTTTAGGCCTGAAAACAGCAAAAATATCAAATATATCTGTCAGCTACAGTATGTAAAGTAACTGAAAAAGTCCCTCAATTATATATTGAACCAATTATTGATCCGGGACGTAGAAATGTAGATACAAAGGAAACAACAGCAGGTGGAAACAGCACAGACTTACAGTTTTTTTTTTTTTAACTTTAACTGGATGCAAATACAACCTTGAGTGATCAAATCAATAACATCATACTTCAGACACAGTATGGAACATGTTCTTAAGTAAATTAAGTAAAGTTGTAGCTTTTTATTAACGATATGCATGTTCTTTGCTCGAGCAAAAGGACGGATTCAGCTTTTTTACTCAAGTATCGAAAATAGCAACTATGAAATAAGCTCAAATTGTAAAAGTTAAAACATTTCAATCCAAAAACACAGTTCTGTTACTCTCACACTTACATGTCCATCTCTTGAATGCTTTATCTTTTACATATTACAAAAATATTGCACATTAATTCATATTTAAAGTCTGTGCTGTGTTTTATTGTCACAAACATTAGGGTTAAACTGGTCTGGAGTCGATAACGGTGCAGTAACGTGAACTATCCTACACCTGAATGTATTGGAATTAAACAGGAGGAGCAAAGTGCCATCGTAAAGTAAAGTATAAATACATGAAAATCTACTAAATATTAGTGGTGTGTTACTTCCCACATATGCACACTGGGCATAAAAATATAAAGAGACAATGTCATCACTGTGTGGTTAAAACTATTCCTGTCAGTGTTTTACTTTAATAATTGTCGTATTTGGATCAGTGTTGTTGTTTTTTCTGCTGCAGGTTTATGCCTGAGCTCATTTGTGTCATATTAAATACATACTGGTGGTTTAATCTACAGCAACACTTCATGTTTTATAAGATCATCATATATTTGTAACATCACAATCCTGTTAAGGCTCTAAAACCATTTTAGTTCAGCCTAATTTGATTCTAAGTGGGTCGGACCAGTAAAATAATAGCATAATAACCTATAAATAATGATAAAAAAAAAAAACTTCTATCAGTTTTGAGAATGAACTTCATGTGATCCGCGTACCTGAAGTAAATGTGTTTTTATCACCGCTGCTCCTCCTGGGATGCAGAATTGTGACATTTTTCGCATTTCCATGAAGGGTCGGATAAATGCGACCTGGCCGTTCAGACTAAAGACGCATTGTACAATATCGGATACGTATCGGATTTAGAAGAATATCAGATTAGAGTAAATCAGAACAGTTCTGTTGCAGGTCACATAGGGGTCACATTTGCTACAGTCTGAACGTAGCCATAGTAACAAGTAGGGGTGTGTCTAAAATATCAATACGGGGATACATCGTCGCGGCCCTCTTCACGATAAACGTATCGATACTGACGCATCAGTATCGATATTTCACATACAACAAACAATTACTTTATCAAGTTTCTGAAACGGCATCTGACTTAACATGTTTTAAGTTTATCAAAACCGTCTTTATTTGTGCACTACAGCCAAGTTCTAATGCAGTGTTTTACATGAACTACAGTGGAATTATTGCTGTACAGCAAAATAAAATAATAACATTTGGGTACATGTGTCTGTTTTCTGTAAAATGTTAAAAAAAAAAAAAAAAAAAAAGTAAAAACTGTAAAATAAATAAAGACCTAAAATATCAGGATTCATATGGTGTTGAATACCATGTACCGGAATGCACATATATCGTGATATGTATCATATCGCGAGGTTTTTGGCAATACCCACCCCTAGTAACGAGTGATATTGTTGAAAATGTTGACAGCCTTGACTATGTTGAATGTTTTAATGTGTTTGACACCGCTGCTGGAAAAAGTCGACTTTTTCTAAATTCAACTGTAATTCGATTCCACCTCAGATGTGATGCTTGTGCTTTTCTCTGTGTGTTTCTGAACATCTGTCCGCTGTATCCAATAGCAGACAGTTGTTTGCCTGTGGTGTCCCGTGTCGCTGATGTTGTGGTCCTGCTGTGTGTTGCCCAGACCCCTCCTCAGACGGCCCCTCTCTGGAGGCCCAGATGAGGCTAAAGCGAGCGCGTCTCACCGAAGACCTGAATGAGAAGCTGGCTCTCAGGCCGGGGCCCCTGGAGCTGGTCCAAAAGAATATCATTCCCCTAGACTCTGCCGTCACAATGACAGGTATCAGCAGAGCGTGTAGACCCGTCACCTGCATCTGTGTGTGTGTGATTAAATAGAGCCCGTGTGGACCTGCAGAGCATGCCTCCCTCCTTTGTGTGTAAATTAACCATCACTTCAGTCAGTAAAGCATCGTAAAGCTCTGTTGTAATCGGATCAAAACCGGCTTAGCCTTTAATGTCGCTGCTGGATTTTCAACTCCGTTATATGATTTTGTCAAACAAGCACCGACCAAAAAAAAAAAAAAAAAGGTTGAGTGTTTACTGTGGATGTTCCTCCGCCACAAAAACCACATTCCATTTGGCCTGTTCATCACTTAAGTGGTTTCAAACACATACTTTGCTTGATTTTATGCGCCCACCAATGCCCTCTTTATGACGTCTTCTCCGCATGCTCAATAATTCTCGCTAAATAAAATTGCCAAACCTTTATACAAAAACATTAAAAAACAACTTTGGGGTTGAAACTTTGTTAGATTTGTTTCGAGTCATCTGATTCTGTTTTGTGGTTTAGACTTTAATGAATCACATGCGTCTATTTAATTAACTCTACTGGCTAATAACTACATTTAATTTATAAAAAACAGTATATGTTCAATCACAGTTTTAAACATACACATGTAAAATGAAGCTAAAACTACAGATTTTCTCATTACGGCATTTTTCTGATTACTAATTGTTAAACTAACATTTGATATTGTATCATTTTTAACCCATAAAAACCCAAATCATCCATTTACCAAAATCATCTACGATGTAAAATGTTTATCTGGTGAAAAGCAGGAGATGTAAACAATGCAGCACGTCTATACATTAAACACAAGTGAATGAGAACGGCAATAAAAACAGACCATAATGACTGAGAGAAATGTCACGTGAGTGTGAAAAAATTATTAGACCACCCTTGTTTTTTTCAGTTTCTTGTCAATTTTAATGCCTGGTCCAACTAAAGGTACATTTGTTTGGACAAATGTAATGATAACAACAAAAATATCTCATATTAGTTTAATTTCAGAGCTGATATCTATCCATTTAACATGTTTTCGTGTTAAAACCTAAATCACTTCAGTTCTTACATCAATATCTATGACAAAAACAGTGCTTTTATTCATCCCATGTTTTCTTTTCTGTCTGTTTTAGTCACATGACACACACAGGAGTTAGCACTGGATTGGATAACCATTATTTTCGATCACTTTTGATGGTCTAATATTTGTTTTCTCTGTATTTTTCAACATTTTAAGAGTAAAGATGACGTGATTATCGTATCTCGCATAAAACACACGGTCTGTAATGAAGTACTTTTTTATTAAATATGTTCCTTCAGAGGAACGTTGTGAACCTTGTGCTTCCAAACCTTCTCCTGCATTTTTTTTTTTTTTTGGTGTCCACTACCTGTTTCCTGTTATTTCTAATTTATGTGACCCAAACTTCCCAGCAGAAGATGACTATTTATTTGGATTTCTTTTGCTGAGAATGTTATTTACATTTTTAGTCTACTACTTCAAATCTGTTGTTGTTATAGCAATAAAAAGGTAAAGTTTCTTTGGTGTTTTGGCAGCGCTCCTCATAAACGTATATTGCAGACTCAAGTGTTCGGGACCCCCTCGAAAATTGTCCTCCTTCAACCCCTGTTTGATTTAGGAAATGCAAAGCTTAGACACACTATTGATTTAGTGCCGAGCCCAGCGTCAGGCCTTCGCCGTCCCACTGAGCCACTCTGACCTCGCACTGTTTGTCTTCTGATCCTCTACGTGTTACTCCTACCCTCTATATCATTCTTGGCAGAGCGACCGGTGTTTCTTGTGTTTTTTTTCGGCGTAGTGGTTTTATGTTTGCCCCCTTGAGCTTCCAGTAAACATGTTGCGTAAAAGAGTCGTCGGGCTGCAGTCAGCTGGTTTACACTACCTCTGCAGGAGGAGGGGAGCGCACTTTTATTGAGATGAACAGCAGCTGTATTTGGATCCACCCTTTTCTTTAGAAGTGGTGTGTGTTTGCAGGCATGTGCATGCGTGGGTGTACCTGTGTGTATGTTTGTACCTATCTCCTCCCCCCTTTTGTCTCCACTTTAACGGGCCTCCGCGGCTCCAGCGAGCCACCTACAAAGCCCCGTGACAAGACCAGGCTGTTCATGTTCCCGTCGTCGCCAGAGGATCCCCCCTCGCCTGCTGCATTAACCCCTCACCTTAAAGCTCTATATCCCCTTACACAACGCTCCAATGATCGTTTCAACCTCTGTTTTGGTCATTTTTGGAAACTATGTGACCTGCCGTAACTTCTAAACCCAGCTACTTGAAAAGCGGAAGTGTTCACAGCTCGCAAATTTCCTGCAATTCCGCCACCTCAATCTCGCTGACATGAAATCACTTGAAGACTTGCTCATGGAAACGGCATGTACCGCGATGTGGAGGCAAAAAGGTCACGTGGGTTTTATCTACGACGTTACACAGTTGCATGTGAGACTGACTGAGGCGACAAACAGATACTGAGGAAAACGCGTCTGCTTCTGTCTGATCTTTTTCTTTGTCGTTTTCAAAAAAGAGTTGTTTCGGGAAATATCTGCGCCCACATGAAACCACTGAAAATGACTAAAAACACTGTAGTACAAACGCCAGGCCCATATGTGGCGCTGTAATACTGTCATAAATAACAGAGAAGAAGACATGGAGCATGTGTATGACACTTACTTTGATCTAACAGGTCTGATCCGATATTTCCTCCTGTTTGCTCCTCTGTGCAGCAGATCCGAGAGTATATAGTAAATATTGTTAGCTATGGTTGTTTGTGACTATAAAAGAATAGCTGAAGATTTTGATTCAATCCAGGTAGTCCTCCGGTTACGAACGAGTTCCATTCTTACGCTGTCATCGTAACCTGAATTTCCGCGCAAGTCGGAATTAACCCTTTGGTACCCCCAATAAATCTCTAAATAACTATCCAAATACATGTATTATACTTCATATTAATAAAATAAAATAAAAAATAAGATACTGTACTTAATGTACGTACAGTATACAGTACATATGTACAGTAGTGGAGGACGAAATTTCAGCGTCATACAGTAAAGTTGAAACAACGTAAGTCGGGTACGTCGTAACCTGAGGACTACCTGTATTTCAAAATAAACTCAATAGCTGTTGTAACACGAGCACTATTCTGTACATAGTTGTTGTTGTTTTTTAGAAGTGGCATCTTGCTTCTGGGGTGAAAGGTTAGAGAGGTCGGGCTATGACATCATCATTTTAGAATTGTGGTTTGGTCGTACAGACAAAGACCGACGAGGTTTCAGAAAGTTGTGGTTTCAGTTACGCTAGTTTTGCGTGGACGAAAGGCATATTGGATACAAAACTTTTCCTTTTTTTTTTTTATGTCTCAAAAACTCACTTGATCTTGATTTTCAGTATGAATACAAACCGTGGAAGCCTCACAATCCTTCTGATTTTTTGGGTTTTAAGTATCAATAAGTTAAAAAAATATATATTAATGAACAGATATGAAAAAAAAAAAAAAACGTTTTGTGGATACGACCAGAACCATCTTTATCTGGACAAAACCTGCATCTATTGGTGTATCTGAACATGTAATACCACAGATGACCACTAGATGCTGACTTCTAAAACATCTGGCTCCCATTGAAGTTTTCACTACTAATACATACTAAAATACACATTTTCCAGGAGTCATTTCTGTTATTCTTATAAATTATTATCCCATTGATAATTACAGATCATGTTGACGGACGTTGCTTAAAATTGGACTTTTGGGGCTTCTATTCATTGACCAAAACATTTTTCCGTCTAGATAAACACCTCCAATAACACTGTCAATTACCCGATCTGCCATTACCCATCATCCCTTGTGGTTCTGCGGATCCACCCTCGCATCCAAATACGGTCACTTGGGTTCTAAAAAGGCAAATCTAAGGCTTCATACCGCTTCTTTTACACAGTATTCTGAAGCCAAATGTAATTAATGTCACTGTAACCTCTTTAATACCTCCCATTAAAGCAAAAACTAAACTGTACTATTTATACAATAAAACTGCAATAAGCAAGGATGTTTAGTTATGTTATTTTTGGATGAATGTAGCAGCGTAAACGTCTTCTTCGGTACCTGAAAGTCTGAAGTTGTTTGAGTGCCTCCTTTGCTCGATTACAGATACATATATTTATAAATAAAGCGATATTTACCACTTTCTCCAGTGCCGAATCTGACTTTTGCTGCTGAAGGCGGTGGTAAAAATGTAATATGTAAGCTAGATTATAGGAATTATTTATAGGAATATTTCTAAACACACAAATGTTCTTGTAATAGTAACTTCATTCACTCAGTCATTGGTCAAAGGTACAGTTTACCTTGAATGTGTCACCGCTTCATTACAGGACATTGAAATAGCTGTAATAGATAATAATAATAGTAAAATTGCCATTTGCAAGAATATTGAATGGAAATAAACACATAAATAAACTTGTTATAATTGTTCAGAATCCTAAATAAATCAGGATAATGAAATGAGCTGTTGACGACGTATAGGAACGAAGCCCAGGTGTTCAAAGTATCTGTCAAAACAAATGTGTTTTTTAACAGTTTTGACTTTTTTTTTATTTGTTTTTTGTCTATTGTCTCTTTTTTTTGTTTAGTCTCTTTGTGTTTTCTGTCTATTGTACTGTGTGTGTGTGTGTTTATTGTCTTTTTTCATGATTTTTGTCTATTGCCTTGGTTCTTTTCTATTATCAGCAGTTTTAGTTTTCTTCGTTGTTTTTGTTTGTTTGTTTTTTGTCTCATTTTTTAAAATTATTTCTGGTGACTTGTAGTTTCTTGTGATTTTATATGTAAAAATACTAATTATTTAAAAAAAAAAAACAAAGTTCCTTATTTGATAAAACATCCATCCCGTACTTAACTCTATTACAGTGATTTAAATGTTGCAATAAAAGGTAATTTGACGTTGAAGCGAGAGTAAAAATGGTGACAAGATGCCCCGATCTCCCCTAATGAACAGTTAAAAATGAACAGGTGGGAGGAAATGGCATCTAGGACGAGGCTGCCAACAGCGCTCTGTGTGTATGTGTGTGTGTTTGTGTATATGGAGGTCAGTGAGTTGCACAGACCGGGCCTGGTGCTGTGATTGAAACCAGGGTCTGTTCCTGCCTGTCACATGTTTGGATACAAAAAAGAAAACCTTATACCTCCACATACACACACATGAACACACACCAACCTTTACCACTCCTCTGCCCTGGCTCTGTCCCTTCAGCTCTTTCAGATAGCTGCTCTCAGATCGACCAATCGGAGCCCCGTTCGGTATCAGCTCGTCCAATCGGGACGGAGGTGGATGTAAAGTAGTCGTGTCAGTTTTTCATCCACACAGCGTAACACCTCTGAGCTGAGTGTCGCACTAGGTGTTAGTGACAGATGGCCAGTGTGTGAATACCTCTGGTCACACAGAGGATGTACATCACACACCACATCCTGGAACGTGACGTACATTTACAGGTGTCAAACATGTGGCCCGTGGGCCAGAACCGGGCCGCCGCAGGGTTCAATCTGGTCCGAGATGCAAAAATGACACTGTTATGAGTGAAAGGTGTTAAAACTTATTTTAGTTTTGGGGACATATACAGCCTTCGTTTGAGCTCATGTGGATCAGACTAGTAAAATGATAACATAATAACCTATAGATAAAGACAAATCCAATTTTTTTTTGTTTATGTGTTTTATTGTGGAAAAATTAGATTACGATGAAAATGTTCATTTCATTTAAACAACGTGAAATCTTTAAGATAAAATAGTGCAACTTTAACAATATTCTGCCTGTTATTTATTATAAATGTTTTTTTTTGTGTTTTTTTTACCTTTATAGATTTGTAAATGGTAATGGCAGAATGACAGATCAGACAGAATTTTTTATTTTTTTTAATTACCCTTATTTCAGGTTGTTCATGTTATTCACATTATTTAAAGGATACTTTGAAAATGCAGGGGAAAAAATTAAACCATCAAAGCTCATTAAAAACAATGGTTATGCAATTATGTACTAACTCCTGTGTGTATCATGTGACTAAAACAGACAGAAAAGAAAACATGGAATGTGTAAAAGCACTGTTTTTGTCAGTACAATGACATAGATATTGGTGTAAAAACATGAAAAATGGAGAGATATCAGCTCTGAAATTGAACTATTATGAGCTATTTTTGGTATTATCATTATATTTGTCCAAACAAATGTACCTTTAGTTATACCGGGCATTAAAGCGAACAAGAAATTGAAGAAAACAAGGGTGGTCTAATAATTTTTTCCATGACATTTTCATAATCTTTTTTTTTTTTTCTGTTGCTATTATTTATTAGTCTGGTCCACATCAGATGATAACAGGTTGTATGTGGCCCCTGAACTGGAGTGAGTAAGTGAGTATCCTTATCCTGCATTTTTAGATGTTTCCCTCTTCCATCACACCTGAAAGCCTCTGACATTATGAATCTTCTGCAGAAAATGATGATGAGCTGATCATTACATGCAGGATCACTGGAGTTTAACACATGCGGTCTAAAAGATTCAGATTCAGACTACTTAATTAATCCCCAAAAGGGTAATTCAGTTCGCTGTTACCCTGCCTTATAGAACATCCAAACAATGAACCCTTCCTTCATGTCTTCAGCCTTCATAGTTTGATTCAGGTCAAATTTAACCCACATGAATTCTCTCATAGTAAGTGTCTAAACCAAATGAACTACATATTTATTTAGAATGTCTAAATAGACTATCCCACATTAATAATTATATGTAATATATAAATATAATGTTTCAGAGCATGAAGGGCATATTTTTTTTAAGTTTTACAAGCTCATGTTTGGATAAAAACAACTACTATTACACAGTATCATGTCCTGTTTTACATAAAGACATAAAAAACAGTATGATTTATATATAAAATTGACCTGAACCAGCCACAGTGTCCAAAAATCTGTAGCACCTGTACAAAAGTATAACATTTAAAATATTTACATTTTGTGTATTTTGGCAAATTTAGGAAAAATCATGAAATTTCAGAATAAAAGAATGATGTTTAGGGTATTTTTACTACTGTTGAATGTCAAAACGGGTCATATGTAAAGGGTTAAAACGCCACCACTGCTAACCCATTTCAGGTTTAGAGTTAATCTTGCATATCTATTCCCATATTCACACTTTGGGGTTGATTTGCACACATCAATTTTTATAGTGGATTCATTTTTTTTTTTTTTTTTTTTTAAGCTAAAGATCTCAATTTTATGGAACTGTTATCCTTTTTAAAATACCACTTGTAGAAATGAAATGACTAAGATAAGGAAGAATAAAAACTAGATAGATAGATAGATAGATAGATAGATAGATAGATAGATAGATAGATAGATAGATAGATAGATAGATAG
>JAPSES010080910.1:0-26196 GCA_029822895.1 Maxillicosta whitleyi | reverse complement strand
CAGTGGTTAACGCCACTGACTTTGGTGCGGAAGGTAGCTGGTTTGAGACCCAGGTGATCCCTTGGGAAAGGTTCTTTACGCTATACATCCTAATAGCCACAACAGGGCACAAGTCCCATTATGGCGGTTCCAAGCCCGGTTGTGTCAGGAAGGGCATCTGATGTAAAAAACCTCTGCCAAATCAACATGCGAAGATGAAATCACTTATGTAAAGATTAAATAGAATGAAAAATTAATTTAAGAACTGCCCCAAAAGTAGCACAGGGTCTTTATGGGTTAAAAACTTATATAAAACAGTTAAAAACACATATTTATCATTTTAAGTTTTCTGGAAGATTCAGACTTTTCTACTACAAGTTTTCCTTCTGATTTGGAAGAGAATAAATGTGATATTCATTTGTACATTCACATGGATTAATCCACCCACTCCTTCCATACGCACCTCTCCCACACTCACAGAGACACTAATTACAGTGACACCTTCAAGGAAAAGTTAATTCAGATCAAGGACAGAAAGCATGGCCCTTCAGATACTTCCTTTACGTTCTGACACATGAGAGGATTTTTAAAAAGCAGGATCATGAATATTGCACAGCTCCTCGCCTAACTACCTAGCACTAACTCACCATCAAAATGACAGTGGTGCTGTGATACCACAAAACATTTATGCCCTGTCTAATTAACACGTGTGTCTATCCAGGAGAATAAATGACTTGCAGGATTTCATCTGCATACCTGCGTATCTTTTTTTTTTTTTTTTTACCTCAAAAATATGCAAAGAGCTCTGCTGAAACCCATATGGAGAGAAAAAGCACCCTGTTGCTTTTTATGCAAATGAGAAAAGGAATAACATCTCTGGCAGCTACTGCTCTTTGGCGCTTTAATAAAATTGGTAGAAAAAGAAACAAAGGTGGCTGGAATAATGATTACAACAGAGAATGACTGTGAGGCTTTTGAAAAGTTTTAGTCCAAGCAGGTTGTCTTACTTTCACAAGTCAACAGCTCCGAGGCCGAGTTGAATAAAAGCTGACAGTCTGTTAGCCTGCGCAGGCTTTTATTTGTCTTTTCTCAGGTAATATGATGAAGCCAATGCCAAACTCAATCTAAGAGGAGTTCTCGTCAATATTCCTAACATCCAAAACCCTGCTTCTAGACTTATAAAACTCTCTACCTGTATATTACCTCAGTCAATAATAAGTAAATAGGTATTATTGAGTCCTTCATGAATAGATACTGGAATATTGTCTTCTAAATAATTCAAGACCAAACGCTGATAGTTAAACTACCTTTGGTGTTCTGTTATTTATAAAATATCATCAGCATGGTTTGATGTCAAATTCCTGTGTCAACAATAGTAGTCGCTTTTCCATTGACCCTTGAATTACAAAAATATAACACACATAAAAATGTACCCAACAGGTAAAGGATAATTTCGCTTTCACTCTGTTTTTTTTATGAAAAGTTTTTGCGCTGCCAAGAGGTGGTTTTTTTGGACGTAGCACAATCGGTGTATTACACAAAACTGTAAGCTAAAGAGTTTTTTCTGCAGCTAAAGTCATGTGAATAAAAAAAATGGATGTTGACGGATGATACAAGTGAAGAAGAGTTATAAAAGAAACATGGCCTGGTATGTGTGGAAACACCAGCAAATTAATATTTTTTAACTTAGTATGGGATAGAGGGGTAATATATATAATAATAATAATTTCTTTCTTCTCACTGTCTTCCTGTCTGTTATTTATATAGAATTTCTGCACTTTATTATTATACTGCTGTAACTGTGAAATTTCCCCAGGGTGGGATAAATAAAGTATTCTATTCTATTCTATTCCATTAATGATGAATATATCTGTAAATTAAGATGATAGCTATGTTCGGCGCCATGTTTATGTCACGACTTCTCATGTCATCTCACAATAATAAATACAAAAATCATCACATTTATAATTTGATGGAAAAACTGACATTATGCACTTTTTTTTGCATTTAGTAAATATTAGTAAAGTTTATGCACATGTCCAATGGAAAAGCAACTAGTGTCACAATTTTTTTTTATTATTTAATATATATACTGTAATGTATACTGTAGTGTACATATAGACCAGTAAGTATATAATAGGGATCTGCAGTAATTAAATGGTAGGGTAATCACATATTTTATTTTTTTTTTGTGATGGGAGGGTTGGAGCAGACTCGTCTTTTACGTCACAGAGACATGGAGCTAATATTTGCATGACTGTTTCCATCCGAGTGCTGCATCTTCCCTTTAGTTTCTGTGAGAAGTAAACGAGAGACTAAAGCAGATATTGGCAATGAAACAAAGTGAAGTACGGCATTATTCTGGTTAACTGGAACATTTTCGACATGAATTAAGTAAACTCTAAAGAATTGCACAAAAATGTACCTGTACGTCTGTGTTGAACAATTTTGATTATTATTTTGGTTTAGATGGAGAATACACATTCCAATGACTGGTCGCTGTGAAGTGGTTTGATAATGTAACTTAGTAAATAACTCAAATATCCATCCTGGTGCATGCTTCATAAGAATAGTCTTAGGCTACTTAACGTTGTTTTCACAAACTTTTTAGCTTCATTTGTTTTTTACATTTTTTACATTTGTTTCGCAGGTGAAACCAGGGACATTTGTAATGTATGCATTTTTCTAAGACTTTTAGTGGCAAATAAATCACATTTGAATGTGGATTAAATCTGTGTAACTGCTGAAAGTTTTGGCAAGAATTGTAATTTAGGCAACATAAACCATACCACATTACTGTGGTAACAGATTGTTTTTCTTACATTACATTTTTGCTCATTATAAAACAGTAAAACAGGCGAAGCTGAGGTTTTGAATGATATTCTGCATGTGATTTATTCCATCACTCACTCTTCTCTAAAGGGCGTTATACAAGTAAAAGAAAAGTTTGTTCAAATTATGTTATTTCTGAATTATTTTAAGGACTTATTTAGTTATATAAAACCATAATCAAAAAACGTCATCATGCATTTGTTGGATCTGTTCCAGCCTCAGTTTTCTTTTTCTGCATCCTTGGTCTCGCCTCTATTCTTGGTTTTAAGACTGTCTGGTCTCATTGATGATGTGGTCTGAGGTTAGGTAAGTTTGACCACAACACTATACTGAACCAAATAAAGGTAGTATAATGTTTGTAAGGCTGTTTGGAACTCATCCGACTATATGACTGTGCATGTTTGTGGACATGACAAGACCCAGTTCTACTTTTGTCTCATTTCCCTAATGAATTTTTCTCAAATTTTATTGATTTATTACTATTTATTCTAATATTACACTCAGTATTTTGTGTTTTTAATTAAAAACAGGTATTTTGCTATGTGTAATTTACTGATGATGTAGATGTCCATTAAAAGTTAGGGTTATTTTATCAAAAATACAGAAAACTGAAGAAAAAAGTGATGTTTGCAGTTGAATGTATTGTGAACTGAACATAAACCAAACTCCACGGCTTTTACAAGTGAATCAATATTGTTGAACATGACGGCGTTTCCTCATATCTGACGATCATGAAAAGACAACAAACTGCATTTCACGCCAATTATTTACACGTATTGATAGAATTAGTGGATCAACAAGTATTAAAATCTTTAGATCAAATAATGCTTTTTGGTCAACAGTGGATGTTTGGGTCTTTATGGGTTAAATTTGTAAAAGGCATGATGGTCAGAACAATGCAAACAGTAAACAAATAATGAGAATAAAATATAGATCAAAAAATGAGCATAGGACTTTATTTATTATTCATGACTTATGATAGAATTGTATGAATTTCCCATTATCACAAAAACAGTCTGTAAATTGTAACATTACAGGGAAAATAAAACTAGTTACAGTAGATAGATAGATAGATAGATAGATAGATAGATAGATAGATAGATAGATAGATAGATAGATAAATGAAACACACATACCCAATCAGAGGTCTAAGCAATAGAAATCAATGAGTAATGTAAAAGCAAGTGAAGCAATCATTATGAGAGCCAATTAAAGAGTAGAATGCATGAACGACTCTCTACATTTCTATAAGTGACTTTGTCTATTGGTCTGTACATCCCTGTTATGTTCCAAATCAATGTTCTAAGCTATTTCATGCTAAATTGGTTTGAAACTTGGCAGTTAAGCTGTTGTTAGTGAAATGCTGCTGATAGCACTGCGACAATAGAACGTATGAATGTGAATCTTCTCTGTCCTCGTGATTCAATTTCATCACAATTTGCCTGTCGGTGATTTGCATCTTAATGGTTGCATTCTCAACTCTCCATGTTAGTGCACATTTACTTTTCTATCAGTTAATGCATGCAGTATTCAAAGCAGTAAATCCTAACTCCTTATTTTAAAAAAAAGAGTTTAAAAAGTCTGACGATAATACACAGAACAAAACAAAACCCAAATCTATCTGCAGACGGTGCATCGTAAGTAGAACTGCGACCCATTTGTTTTCACGTAGCAGCTCGAACAAAAGGCGACGTCATTTCCTGAAACATACGATACAAACGACCTTCTGTTCCCTGGGCTATGGTTTCGTTCTGGTAAGCAGGAACACCACAAGCTGTTCTGTAAAGTTGCATCATGATTAAAGCGTATACCGCCGACCAAGAGGTGGTGAAACAACCGAATTCTGACAGAAAAGAGCAGATCTTTTTAGCGATCTTTCTGCGCTCAGGGTGTTTATGATCGTAGATGCTATTCAGTGAACTCCCAAAATATGTCAGTTTTGTGAAGCAACATGCAAGGTGTGTTGTTTGTTTATCACTTGCTGTGACTCTGCGTCTCCCTCTGTCACATCTGAACATAGAAGCACATCAGCATAAATTTGACTCACAATAACAACTAAGCAGCATACCTTTACAACACTACAGTCCGGTTTGAGGAGCAATAAAAGCACAGTATAATTTCTGAGTGCTGTAGACTCAACACTTATGTTTGTCTAACGTTCTAACATACATGTTCTTTTAATATTACATATGTTTTTCTTGAATATATATATATATATATATATATATATATATATATGCAACTTGTGTTGTTTTTCTACATAAATAAACATACATAAATAAAGCCGTCTTATGTCGTCCAATGACATACTAAGGTTAAAGTTGATTAATTTCAAAGTATTTCTATGAGTGTTCTACAATGGGTTAAACCAAATTTTGTATTTGTTTTTTCAGTGGAACTACAGACACATCATGAAGAGTCTCAACCTTTTACACCTAGAAATCATCCATACAACCTTGAGATGCAGCTGTGCTGCCGTGGAGGCCATGGTTTTTAAATATAACAACTCATTTGTTAATACACGTGTTTCATTTCACAGGGCGGGGCATGCCCGTCACCTCCGCATGTGTGGGCTCATGTGCGCCCGCCAACATTGTTCTGGTTGTCATTTGATGTGTCATCATGACGACATCCGCTGGTTACCTGTTGAGATGGTTAGCTGTTAATAACACACGCGTAAAAAAACTCCTGTTCCCTCATTCCCTCCCTTGTTATCTCCTCTTTAGCTGTCAGTGTCTCCCACAGAGATATGGGTGGGTGTCTGTGCGCTGTCAGAGGCCAGGGGAGACACAGCGCCTTCAGTGGGGACGGAAATGGTGTGTGTGTTGTGGATTGAGAAATGAAAATGATGCTGTGGAGACAAGTGTGGCGCCCGAGGCTAAAATGAAAGGGAGATGGGGGATTGAAAAAGTGAGCAAGACTGAAAATGAGATGGAGAAAGAGGAGGCGGAGGAGCCAATGACCAGATGAAGAGCAAGACCAGTGGTTTGGGAGCTGGGAGCACGGGACAGAGTGACAGGCTGACAGGAAGGCAGACTGTGACATGTCGTCTTCTCAGTAGCTTCTCAGGGATGTGTTTCGGTGCACACTGACAGAGCACTGTCTGACTGGTTAAAATAGAGACTTTCCTACATGCTGTTGCCATGCGAAGCCCTGAGTAAAAGAATTGTCATGGATATAACAAATTAGATTATGTTTTGTTTTTTTTTTTACTGCGGCAACGCTGTTCGTTGTAGACTAGAATGGAAATGGTAGTAAACATAAACATTACAGTAAACATACTACATAATAACCTCTTATTTTGACTAACGGAGGCTGCATTCACGCCAATATAAAATGCAGAATTTAGCAGCATGACATCTACAAAGACAATAAGAAAAAACCTTTAAATCAACATCCATAGTTTGTTTCACGAAAGGTTACGTGAAAATTAGAGAAAGATCCGTAATTACTGAAAAGATCCAATCAGGCAGAGGATGTGGGTGTCTTTTTCACCATTTTCAGAAGCCTCCATTTGTAGCAATTTACATTACAATTCAACGTTGGTCTGGTTCATTTTACATCTGTGTTTGCTCCTGGAGGATTCTGTCAGGTTTCTGTCAATTGGCGAGACAGTCTGGTTTAGACCGGCTCCATATGAAAAATGTCATGAGGTAACTTTTGTTATGATGCAACGTTATATAAATAAAATGTGATTTGATTTGATTGACATGGTGGTATGTAACTATGAGCACATTTCTCCGATCGATGGCTGCCTGTTCGTTGTAGAATCCAGTTTACAGTAATTGTCATGTTCTTAAATCCCTCCATGGTCTTGCGCCACCCTACCTCTCCGAGCTCCTTCACACTTACACACAGATTCGCTCTCTAAAATCAGTGGATCAGCTGTTCTTGGCGGTGCCGAGAACAAAACGTAAGCTCTGAGGAGCACGGGTCCCAGATTGTGGAATGACCTGCATCTGCATATCAGACACGCCTCCCTGTTGCCTGTTTTTTAAAGCTCTACTTAAAATCTACCTGTTCTCTTTGGCTTTTTGACATTATTGCAATGTGGATGTTTTATTTACGTCGTTATATTAGAACTAGTTTTATTTATTTGATTTTCTTTGATTAAGTTTATTCACCGTGTGTTCACTTTTAGTCTTCTGCACAGCACTTTAGACCAGTGTTCCCCAACCAGTATGCCGTGAGAAGTCATCAGGCGTGCCGTGGAAAATGATCCAATTTCACCTGATTGGTTCTGTGAGCCCACAGTGTGATCCAGATCCATAAACTGCACACACCAATGATCCAGTCTGGAACAACAGTCTGCTGCTTCTGTTTGATAATATAAATAAAAGTGAACTGGCCCTGATGTGGTGCGTTCTGTTGATAAAGCCCCCTCAGTAGTGATGCATGGTGTCAAACATGCGGCCCGGGGGCCAAATCAGGCCCGCCAAAGGGTCCAATTTGGCCCGTGAGGATGAATTTGTGAAATGCATCAATGTTGTCAAAAATCATTTTAATTCAGGTTCCACATACAAACCAATTAGATCTCAATTGGGTCAGAACCAGTAAAATATCACCATTATAACCTATAAATAATGACAACTGCAGATTCTATCTTTGTTTTAATGTAAAAAAGTAATATTACAAGATAATAAACTATACTTTTACAAAAAATGCCAATCATCTGAAATGTCTAAAGAGAAGTAAATGTAACTTTACCGATATTTTGCCTGTTACTAAATGTTCTGTGTGTGGATAAACTGAAGCAGAATACTGTTAAAATTGCACTTGTTTTTCTTATTGTTCCATGTTATTCAGATTTTTAATGAATTGTTGTACATGTAAACACTATCATAATGTAATCTTAATTTTTGCACTGTTATTATTTTACTGGTCCGGCCCATTTGACATCATACTGGGGTGAATGTGGCCCCTGAACTAACATGAGTTTGACACCCCTGGATTAGTGAGTTACCCACAAACCCTTGGTATCGGTATCCCATAATATACAACAATATACAACAGACTTTAATCTGGGGGCTCAGTCTGAGGGACCTTGTGATTTTTCTAATGTCAAATATGTGTCGTGGTGCAAAAAAAAAGGTTGGGAAACACTGCTTTAGTCGACTGTGGTTGTTTTAAAGTCCTTCATAAATAAAGTTGGATTGGATTTTATTGACCTTAAAACATTGGACTAGTGTTGAGGCCCGATATTCACAGGGGGGAAAAAATTATATGTGTTTAAAAAAAAACATATTATCATACAAACATACAAAAGGTATTAGTGAACATACTGGCATTTATCAGCTCATGTCGTGCAGAAAAACAGGACCCACATCAATTACACTTGAACTACTTTTAGAGGAGATTATGTAATTTGGTGTACCAATAGGAAGAATCATCTGATACTTTTTTCCAAATGTGAACACATCACGGACCACTCCTTATGTGCGCGGTCTTACACCTGTACCGTATTTCAGAACATCCTCCAAATCTTCTCTGTCTCATCGTATTGCGATAACATTAGAACAGAGCTACTTAATCACAAAGTAATAAGCTTCATGCTTCCACACTCAAACCCACAGTGAGAAAGTACAGGTGACAGAAGTAGAGACGAGGAAAATAGGCGTTGCCATGGAGATGGAAGTAAGCATCTCTGTTGTGTGCAATGTGCTTCTTCTTCACAGTCGGTTCTTACTCTTCCTTCTGTAGATTCAATCTATGCCATGAGGTGCCAACAGTCTGCAGTCTATATTATTATTATTTTATTTCTTTATTTTATTATTATTATTATCATCATTATTTTTTTTTGTATTGTATTGTATTGCATTTGCCTCCCTGTTTTTTGATTGTTAATATCTTTAAAAACCAATAAAGACATAGTGATAAAAAATATAATTCAAATATAGATTTTATAAGTAAAATATTAATAACCAATAAATGTCTAACCTTTAATTTTAGCTGAAAAATTTGACTTTTTAGGCAATTTTTCTGTTTCACAGTCACTTATTTGAGTCCATCTGGTAAAATCTAGCCAAGCACTAGTGTTGTAGTAGTAGAAGTATGTACCCTACCAGAACAGTATGTTTGTAGAAGTTCAAGTCACCAACTGAAATGCTACTCAAGTTAAAGTCTTTAAGTATCTAGTATTTACTGTACTCTACTGTATATTAAGTAATCTACGATTAAATTAAAGCAAAAGTATGAGTACATGTTAATAACAACAGCAACACCTTCGTAGTCACTTTTCCATTGGACGTACGCACCGATATATTTGCCGATATTTACTAAATATCAAAAAAACAAGTGCATAATGTCAATGCTTGCATTACATCACAAATGCGAGGATGTGTGTATTTATTATCGAGAGATGACATGAGAAGTCATTCCGTAAACATAGCAACAAAGGTAAATATAGTGTTGATTTGCAGATATATTTATTAGTTATTATTCTGTTTCCTGGTGCGTCCACACGTACTGCACCATGGTTCTTCAAACTCTTCTTCTTTGCTTTGTTGTAACATAATGTTTTTTTTTTTTTTTATTCATATGAGTTGCAGAAAAAGGTCTTTCCATTGCAGTTTTACGTCAAATACCATTTGTGCTACGCCCAAAAAAATTAAAAACAAGAGTTTTGGTGAAATTGTTTTTCCATTAGATACATTTTTACGCACAAGTTATATTTGCACAATTTGAGGGTCAATGGAAAAGGACTAGTAAACAACAGTAACAACAAAACCAACAAATAATCATTTTCCGGACTTTATTGTTCTTTTTTATTGTTGTTTTTAAATTGTACAGGTTTTTATGTTTTTTAATCTCTGTATTTTATTGTTTTATTTATTATTCTGTAGGCCACTTTTTTTTGACAGCTCTATGTCTTTTAACGTATTCTTGTATTTTATTCTTTTATTTAGGTTTTATTTATTACTCTGTTGTATGTTTGACTCTTTAAACCAGACTTTGCTAGACCCCACTCCAAAACAATTAACCTGTTAAATATTGTTCTATTTGGGTTGGTGTCGTCAAAGAGAATGAATACTTAGCTTAACATAGCTAAGAAAAAGAAGCGCACCAACTTTGAATCCAGCTAAGGTTTTCCATTTTACTATAACATTACTGTATGTAGGGTTAGAACATATACATACACAGCATTATCTACATGCACTTGCAAAGAAGGGAATGGTTGTAAAGGTCAAGTATGCAGGATGAGCATGGTTTCAGGGGGATCTAATTACAATCATGGAATATAACATCCATAATTACACGTTCATTAGTGTCTAATCACCAGAAAATGCTAATCACTCTCTTTGTTACCGCCATCTTGTGCCATGTTTCTACGACTACTGAGAAAAGATTACATTATCTTCTCTTACAATGTGTGAACGTCAATAGGGTTTTTGTGTGTTTAGCAGCCACAGTAGGTCAGAATGATATAAGGCTTCTGTAACTTCACCACTAGATGTCAGAAAATATCACACACTGAACATTTAATGAACAACTAGAAAAGCGCTCAGAGAGCGCAAACCTCCGCCAAGCAGCACAGTTCAGGTCACACATTTAAAGCCACTATATGAGAAAACAAGAGTTCCACTGCCATCTGGTGGACATTTGTTAGTACTACAACAAAGTAAATAATAATAATAATAATAATAATAATAATAATAATAGAGAATCCTTTAAAAAATTCCTGGAACCAGACGGTGATCTGGATCACCTCCAAAATGTAACCATGTTCCTTGTCTCAGAGCGAACATTTCCTGAAAATTTCATTAAAATCTGTTCATAACTTTTTGAGTTATCTTGATAATTAACAAACAAATAAACCCTGGCAAAAGCATTACCTCCTTGGCAGATGTAATAAGGATACTCTACACTAATTCTCTGTGTAAATGTGCATCATTTAAAGTAACCTTACATTGTTTATTCTTGTTTATCTATAATTATAACCAGAACCCATGATATTTTCCATGGTTTGAACTAACTTTACTCTTGTCAGTACAGACCATGTTTTTGTCTTGTAGTTGGTGATTGGCGTAGGCGATGATGGCCTGAGGGCACCGGTCCAGCAGCTTTTCGATGCTGCTGCCGTACTGCTCCCTTCTGGTGCCACAGAGCAGGTGCAAACTGAAGCCCCATAAGGTTTCATCTGACAGACGCTCCAACAGCGGAACCACAGAACTCACAGACAGAGACGGACCACACAGCAGAGACTGGGGACAGACGGACAGAAATTATTACAAAAATTAACAGTTCGACAGTTTTATTATTATTATTTGTTTATTGCATGTGTTTGTCATAATTTTAACTTTCACCTCATTTTATTGCTTATTATTTTATTGGAGGTATTTTTTATTATATATATATTTTATATTGTGTTTTTACTTTTATCACCACTGATAACACATGTTCTGAGTGCCTAAAGTTTTCATTCTAATTTTTCTAAGATTTTTATTGTTTTGTTTTTTTTATTATTATTTTTTTTTTTACAGTTTTTAAAATTGTTTTCATCATCAATAATTTCCTGTTTTCTCAGTTCTATTTCAAATGAGGTCTTCGATTCAGTATATTCCAAAGTTAAATAACATAAAAATAATACTAAATACTGTAATAAAAAAATAAATAATGCTCTATACTGTATCTCATAAGTCTCAATTTGATAATGCAGAATCTGACAGTGAAGCTTATTAACACTTTAAGGGCCAAAGTTGTAATAATGCAGCGAAAGAAATAAAATAACATTAATGTACCTGCAGTTTGTGTAGTGCGTCCTGGTGTTGGGGACTGGACAAGTGAACTGGACAGAGAACAGTCAGCCATGGGTATAATGCACCGTAATGGGAGCAGGAGTTGATCTAGAAAATAATAATAAAAATAATACATTTTATTTACAACACGTTTCATTCTGTGAATCTCACAATGCTAAAAAAAAGGTAGAAGACAGTGATACTGACATAAACTACCATCAAATAGATTATTTTCCCATCAGATCATGGACAAATCCTTTATTTTCAATCATTTTTATATATAAATTTTACAGTTACGGTCATTTCGCTGTATAGCTTTGGCTATTTCAGTCACTGACAAAATATTTCCTGCACTGTGAGATGAGTCAAAGGAGGTCATTCCTGTCAGATACTGTACCAAATCCTCAGCGCTCTTCAGTGATCTCCTGGCTGGAGGTGTGTGTGAAGGTTTAGGAGGTGTTTCTGAGTTCGTCAGCCGGTCGATATAAACCAACGCCACTCTGAAGAGGATCTCCTGGATGACGGCTTCCTGTGATGAGGCCATGAGCATCGCCTCCCAGAAATCCACCAGCAGGCAGTTCTCACAGCCCAGCTCCTACAAACACAACAGAACTCTTGTACTTTGGAGGAACATCTATTTTGGACAGATTTTATTTAAAACATTGAAAAAATAAACTAGCAGTTTCAAACAGGTTTCAAAAATCAGACTCATGATTTCATTCCAGCAGTTCATTGTGTCAATGTCTAATTAGAACAAACCTTGAATAAATAATCCGCCTGTTCCAGCTGAACTTTGTTGTTCTCGTGGAGAGCCACCATGGCGGCGACCAGCAGCCCCGGCTGAGTGTTAGCCAGCTGGTGGGCCAACGCTGTGGGTCGGACGTGTGCGTGCTGGCCCCCACCTCCACCATGAAGCAACAGCCTCGACTCCTCAATGAACCCGTAAACCAGCAACATCTGAACACAAACACCAAGCATCAGAGTGCAGCAAAGTGGAAACCAGGGCTCCACCATGTGATGGTTTAAGTGATGTCATGTCACTATTGCTCTACCATTTAATTCAAAAATGTCAATAATTTTGTATCATTTTGACGCTTGAAGATAATACCACCAAATAACAACTTTATATATTCATAAGCCTCATAATCTGCTTGATGATGTGCATATTTAATTTACTGTAAGCGGTGTGTCAGGTGAGAAGGATAGACAAAAATAAGCTTTTTTGTTTTTGTGTTTATTGTGGTAGTTGTACTGCATGTGGTAACTACTGTGCAAACCAAAAATAAACCATTCATTCATAATCAAACTCACCCATGTAGAAGAAATGCTGCCATTTCTTCATCAAAGTCCATTATTTTCATTTAGAGCTGTGTCCAGTGGTGAAAACAACACTATTTCTAGTTTTTTTTTTATCACTTTGACTTTAAAAGTTGTTTCTTAATAGCTCTCATCTGTTATTGACACTTTCTGATACTTCAGCTCAAGGTCACATGGTGTTAGTTTTCCTCATCATGGTCTAATGATAATGTTACCAATGTTTTTTAATATTTATAAATAAATGTACTACATGTAACTTGTTTAAAATTCACATTTTGTTAAATAACTTGAAAACTTAGCTTGTAGCTCTCACCTCAGCGTGCCGGTCCATCAGCTGCGTGTACTGCAGGATGTCATCCAAACGCAGTGCCATCGTTGCCATAGTGATTGTCAGAGGAACCGACACACCTGTGGTGTCCTCCAGATGTTGTAAGATTTGCAGAGTTCGGTCCGGACTCAGGTGAACCATGCAGGGGCTCGCACAGACGCTGACAAGCTGAGAAGGTTCTGATTGGCTGAAAATGTCTATCATCTCATCAGCTGCTTCCTGTTATTAAAAAAGAAATTTTTTTATTTATTATTAATAATAATAATAATAATAATAATACCTTTATTTATATAGCACTTTTAAAAACTGAGTTTACAAAGTGCTTCACAGACATAGTAAAAAGGGCACAACAGCAGGATGAAAGACATAAACAGAGATACTTAAAAATAAGAAACAATAAAACGTCATATATTAACAAATAGCTAAAACACTTCCTTAAATATTAAACATTCATAGGTAACATCATGACATAAAAGAAAGTCTATAATAATGTAATATAATAATATTACTTTGATTACAGGTTCTTATGTAACAAATATGTTAATATTCTGGTAGATTAATCACCTCAGTAGTACTTTATAAGCTGTTTATAGGAACTACTGCAGCCATTAATGTAAAGCATTTTAAAGTGGCCAATACTGACATTCATCTGGGTTTATTACAACAATATATAGCATCACACATCATCTGCAGCTTGTCTTTATGTAGAATATTGTGCACCTGGCTGAGGCTCTGCTCGGTTTCCTCTAACAGGTAATGCTTCAGGAAAAACAGGAAACCGGGGCCGTAACAGTGTGGACTACTGGGAAGGGGGCGGTTCCTTGCCATGACTTCAGTGACGGACAGACCAGACATCCTGTAATATGGTAAAGCCAGGTGGCAGTCCTTCTGACTGCCCCTGACATATCAAAAAAGAATAAAGAAAAAAATAATCAGTATCATCCTGAGACCCAGACATGCATTTTTCTCCTCTGTAGGGGACATGAGTTTCACAACTTTACTAAAAAAAATGCTGTCCACTGCAAAATATATTCCATTAAAAAAAAAAAAAATGTACCTGAAAAAATTGTTGCATCAAGTATTTCCAATCATGACAATAATTTCATGTAAAAAAGCCCAAACTTTTATTCTGCTGGGTCTCAGGAGGCTTGGATGGTAAAAATGATTGAGCTGAGCATATTTTAGCAGATCAGTGAATGAATAATTGAACTTTTGTGACTGTACTCTTTCATATTCTAAAAAAAAAAGCTATGGTTACTATATATTCATCTTCTTTTGTAAATATGTTACCTGCTGAAACAGTCTGCCAGCTGTGCACAGTTTTCCCTGAACGCCTCCTCCAGTTCCTGTCTGCCTGTTGAAGCCGATCTCTGTGCGTCTGTCTGCACTAACCCCCCCTCCGTGTTCTCTGGTTCTGTTTGAAGTAATGAGGCTCTGAGGAGAAGGTGAGCTTCACTGAGCAGGTGTTGAAGGCTCTGGGCCTGCGGGTTGGACTCTGCATAGCGCTGGCTGTATTCAACCTTACACACAAAGGAAGTGTTAAAGCACACAAACACATGTACAAACTGAGCACATAAAGAGAAGCCGTGTTAGTGTAGTGATACCATCTCATTATAGAGGGTAATAGGGGAGACCATGTCGACCACATAGAGGTTCCATCCATGTCCTGCTGTGCTGGTCTCTTTGGGGGAAGACATCGTCCACTTCCTGCTCCTGGGGTCAAAGGTTACACAGTGAGGTAACAACAGAGAGCACCTGAAAAGTGACAGTCTGAAGCACTAGCTAAACCTCTAATCTTGTAGATTCTTTTTTTTTTTTTCATTAAATTGGCTTGTCCAGCATCATAATATCATCATCATCATAATCCTGTAGATTCTTTAGCAGATTCTTCCAAATGAAGTCTTCACTTACAACAATAGCCATCTGCCCATAAGATGAAACCAACTGAACTCACTGCTAAACTTTAACTTGTAATGCACATTCAAAGGAAAATTGAGATAAAATTTTAAGTTTTCTGAATTATGGTGGTATTGTGTAGCTGCAAGGTGTTGTCTCAAACATGTAGCTATTTTAATATAAGCAGGAAGAATTAGAAATCTACTACATATGAACATCAGTTGTAAGTATAACCTACCTGTATGACATACGAAAAAAAAAGAGGGCTATAAAAATTGCATGTTGTCATCATTATGTATAATTTCAAGCCAACCTCTTTTAGCAGGAGGCTTGGTGAATTGTTAGCACACACCTAAGATGAAACCCACTGTTTTCTGTTTCATCTACAGTTGCTGTGTCACTTGTGTTTCAGTGTAAAGGATGATGGGTTTGGAGATGACAGTGACACTGAAAACAAATGATTAAACACACATTGCTGTTACAACAACTGCATGGTTGAGTTAAATGTGTAAATCACAAAAAAAGGGTCTGTATTTCAGTCCAAACATGATTAGTTTGTGAGAAAAGAGCAGTGGTGGAATTTAATAAGTAATTTTTTTTCGAGCTGAAGTACTAAAAGAAGTACTTTTCCCCCTATTTTATTCAACAACTTGTACTCCACTACATCTAAGAAGTAATTTTTTTCAAATTACATTTTTTTATCTACTTCCTGTTCAATGAAAAATATTCATTTCCACATGATAAAATATATAAAATATTCCTTTATAGACTGAATTTAAGGTTTCTTCCTTATTTGACTAAATTAATTAATTAAAACCTCTTGGACTAGTTGGGACATACATTACCACAAACTGAAAACATCATATATAATAATAATAATGACAGTAAAACACTGTCACGAACCAGTCATTAGATTTTGCTAATACATATAATTGAGGTTTTGAATGCAATTTTTACATATAATGGAGTATTTTCACTGTACATTTATTTAAGTAAAGGATCTGAATAATTCTTCCACCACTGACACATACACACATACACACACACACACACACACACACACACACACACACACACACTGACAGCAGTTAGGTAGGTTAGGTCACAACATTTGGGACTACAACAGGGAGTATTGTCACTTATGACCAAGCTGCAAATAAAGCTAAAATATAGGTAAAACACAAATTATAATCACAGGTTTTATTGTTGTAAATTACTGATTATGAATTGTTGGATTCTAGACAATAGATTAGATAGTAACAGTTTTAAGTTCTGTGATAAGGTGGTGCAATCATCTACTGCAAAAACTCAAACCTAAAAAAGACTGACTCATCAATTTATGTACCATTTGGTGAGAGGTCCGTTGTATTGAAAGATAAAAAATCATTTGGAGACTATTACATTTCGACAGGTTTTTAATGATTTATGTGTAAAATCTGCAGATATTTTATTGGAATTACTGTGACTTTGCCAATCCTGCCATGTTCATGAGCAGGAGTGAGTGGCACCAATCTAAACCAGTGACTAAATGCATTATGGGAAGTTAGAGAGGACTATGGAGTATGGGCTGTAACGCTCAATATCATGGTTCTACAATTTAATATGTAGCAAAACCGTGGACCAAAAACACATCAGGGTTTCTCATACTTTATATTGTCCAAATCAAAGATAAAAATAACTTAACTCACCAAACATATCACAATTCAATCCATCACAGCTGATAAATTCACTTTACAGAACCACAAATCTGTCAAAAACTTTAGGAAAATGTTCAGTGGCAGCAGGGAACGCTTGTGATTGAAACATAATTTAATTAGCCACACGGTTTAAATATTAAGGGAACACATTTAATACTTTTTTTAGAACTACAGTTTGAACACAAGTCACTCTGGTGAATTAAAGCTTTTTACAGTTTACAAAAAGTTTGTTTCTGACTTAATGAGAAGACGTTTATTAGCAATTGAGACTATAATGAATTGAAACGCCATAACTATGTTTTAACATGAAGGTAAAACAAAACATGCTCAGAATAGATGGAACATCAGCTGTTGGTAAATACGTAACATTCACTCATGGCAGTGGCTGATGTTTCTGTTCCGTTTGATTAAAGGTTGTTTCGTATATTTATGGTGATTTGAATACAGTGTGATTAGGGATTCTAAGACAGTTCAGTTATTTTCAGATATCTTCCTTTCTAGGGAGAGATTAAATAATAACAAAAAACAGAAAATAACTATGAAACAAAATGTAAAGCTGGTGTAATTCAACTTCAGCACAACTTGGACTGTCAAGGAAACTTTTGTCAAGATAAATTGAAGGAGTTGGTTCATAATCATCTCCTGAAGTGAGTATTTTTGAAGTTTCTCTGTTTTGCAGCTTGGTCTGGAAGAGACAACTGACACTGGGGGTGGGCAGGGTCTGTCTTACAGAAAGGGGCGTGACAGAAGGCTGTCCAGAGCCGGTGTGGTTGTGGGATCAATTCCCACCGCCAGGAAAATACCAGTCAGCATGGTGTGATCTTTCAACTCGCTAAAATAACGACACACAGTAAACAGCATTATAAATGCCTGCACACGCTCACAGACCTAGTGCTGGTGAAGGTTTCAGAGTCACAAAAGGATGGATTTAATACAGTGTCCATAAAACCTTCTCTAATGGGAATGTCTGTCTATTTAGTGATCATCATTTATGTTTTGTGTGTGAGACTTACAGGCTTCTGCGATGTGTGGTGCGTTCAGGCTCCTCTTGTGTCTCTGCATCAGCTGTAGACAGCAGAACGACGTGGCGGCCGTAGACACACACAGATTTCAGGCCAATAAACAGCTGCATCCTGAGCGCACACACCTCCAGGTTGCCGGGAGGACACGCCTTCAAACACAGAACACAAAGGAAAATGTCACTTAACTCACAATAATTTAATAAATTTCTGAAAATAAAATAAAATTCACACTTAACCTGATTGAAAATGTTAGAAAATCCAATAACGTAACACAACGTCCTGACTGATTCTATAATATCTTTCAGTGGATCGTGTTTTCTGATGATGTAATAGTTTTGACAGATAATATAATGATGAAAAAAGGTTTTTAATCCCAGAAAGTTTTATGTGCAAGCATATCAAATTTATAACACTGTTAGTGTCATATTAGCCTGCTGAACAACGACATTCACTTCATGTTTGGCAAGTGGAACATTATTATCAATAACATGACTGTACTAACATCCTTATACATGCATACGGGTTATGGGTAAGGTCATGCATTCGCCATCACAACATGACAAAAGCTGGAGCCGCAAGAATAAGACTCATACCTTCATGGTGGTATCAATGTAGGGGTCTTCAATCCGAGCTGCTACAGCTGCACAGCGGACGGTAAAACACTGTACTGCACTCCTACAAGATATAAACCAACAACAATAAGGACAGAAGGACCTTCCAGGTAAAACAACCAGATGTATACAATCTACATTACAGTTACACTTTCTGAATTATCCAGATTTTGTTTAGAACCATGTCCATTATTAAGGTGTGTTTAAGTAGTCTAACATTCTGTGTACATACTTGGTTATAACATGCAGCAGGTGGTTTGTTAGCACCGCCTCCAGGACCTTCTCCGGGTACTGATATGCAGAAAGCAGCTCGACTCCTCCTTTCAGAGTGTAGAGGAAGCCGGCGTTGGGGAGGGAGAAGAAGCAGAAGACACAATCCGGTTCTTCATGAGACTGATTATCTGGAGTTAAAGACAGAAATAAGAACAATACAATGATGCATTCAAGTAACAAAAATGGACAAGTAAAATAGAATATTTCAGTAAAGATAAAAGTGACCTAATGATTTGTAAAGAATGCAGGATTTTGCACAAAAAAAAAAAAAAAGAATCTGAAAAAAAATTAAAGTAACATTGGTATAAATATATACATAGGTTTAGTTAAGCAGCTTTTATTTAAGTATAAGCAGTAATACCACACTGTGAATGCTCTCTATTACATGTAAAAGATCTATATTCAAAACACAGAGACAAATGTATTTTTCTGGACAGGAAATAGATGAAAAACTGTCAGAAAAAATAAAATGAAGTTGTCGGATAATATAAGTGGAGTAAAAAGTACAGTATTGGTTCCTGACATGTACACAAATGACCACTAAAAGACAGTACTTCAGTAGAAGTACTTTCCAATCCATCCACTGTTGTAGTAAGAAAATAATTTCATAAAATGTATCAGGTTTGTATAAACGGCTGTGAAACTGTCATTCTGTGTGTGTGTGTGTGTGTGTGTGTGTGTGTGTTGTACTCACTGATAAACAGCGGGTGGAGCTGTAACGAGTGGAGCCGAGTGTCTTCTACGCTGCAGCCCTGGGAGAAATCTGGACTAAAGCGCCTACAAAAAAAAAAAGAGAGAAACACAAACTACTATATATCTAACTGGTTTTTTTTGTGTGTGATGTTTTCTTACAAAAGTCTGACTGTAGACATTAAAAGGTGATGCACACACACCTGAAGAGAATATAGGACAGTGTGTATTGACCTCTGTCCTCCAGTCCAGTCTTTTCGATGACGACAGAGATGTCGCAATTTTTCGCTCGATCACCGAGTAACTCCTGATTTCTCGGAAGGAAAAGAAAGTCAGACTGGTCTTCAAGATCATCTGCAAACACACAAACACACATATCAGGATTTGTTTCAGGTTTTAAGTTTCATATTGGATGTTTTAATGACCTTAACATGAAGTTACTGATGTGTGTCTTTCACCAAAGGTGTATCAGACACAAATGTATGTGTGTTGTTACCAAATGTTTGTGCTTTTAAACATTCTTCTGCTGCTTTGGGTTCAGAGGAGGATTCTAGTTTCAGCACCAGCACCTCCAGCTCTGCCTGCACTGCGACATATTCTGCACACAGTGCCACCTAGTGGAATGAAGAGGTAAGGAATTAAAAAAAAAAAGTTGTGGTTTATATATCAGTAAAAACTTTACAAAAATGTACTGCTGTAACAAATGTGTCTTTTGCCAAAATATTTTAAGAATGCTGTTATGACAGGCTGAATAGTGGTCTTCATGTTTTATTTGCAATAAAAATGTCAGAAAATGACTTTTTTTTGCCAATTCTGTTGTACCTTTATTTTCTCAGGAAGAATTTAACTTTCAATATCTAGGCATTAATTATCCATATTATAAATAATACATCTTAAAGAGTGTTTTTAAGTAAAAAATAAAAATAAGACTTGAAGTTTTTAGAATATTTATTATCAGAAAACACTATAAATGTCCACAATGAAACTTTTTGTGATGCAAATATAAACTTTCAACTATTTTACATCTGTTCAAACATGCCTTTTGGTCTTGAACTGTATCCATATTATGGCTTCATGTTTTTTTTTTTTTTATTTCCAGGTGTTTATTTAGCTTCTGTGGAAGTCTCTGAAACAGTTCCTTTCTATTTAAATAATAAGAGTCCCATATGGCTGCCGAAAAGTGTTGCATAATGTTGTAAAGCTAAAGAATTCAGCTTTCTGATGCACAAACTGTTCAGGAGTTTTAGTCATTTGAATGCTGTAAAGGGCAAAATGCAGTGCCGGAGAAATTGTAGTTTATGATTATAAATATGGCAAAAAAGTACCTTCTGGATATCACATGTTTGATAAGGCTACATGAAGATGCATTCATGTAACGTAATCAAATAAAAATCAATTTTCTGGCCTCCTGCTAAGAATATAATTGGAAGTTCTGATTCTATAACAGCCAAACACATTAGAAAAATAACATAAAAATAAAGAAAAGTTTAGAAGTACCTGTTTAGGTTTAATTCCTGGTACATGCAGGATGATGGAGCGTTCAAAGTCCAAGATGGAAAAATTCTGGTTTGAACTTGACGTTTGTCCTGAGATCAGAAAATAAGGAGATGTTAGATCATCCTGCACAGAACAGCATACAAGTATATTCTCTGATGCTTTGTTTATGTTTGTGGTCAGCGTTTTCTTCTGTTCAGACTTTGACATATTTATGTTAACATTCACTTTTTTCCAAATTTACCTTGAGTCTGACTGGAGCTCTGCTGAGTGTTTGGTGGTGGAAGGTTTTGCTGATTCTGACCCTGTTATTGTTGTTTATTGAGGGGTTGAAGAAAGAAAGAGGAAACATGGCATATGGATGAGAGTATGCGATGACTGTAACATGCTAAAATGAGAGATGGACATGAAAAACGTAAGAAAAACGCACTTTTTCTGACCTTAATGATGGAATGATACCGTGATTTTAATGTTGCTGCTGTAAAACTTCTATTATTTACTGTACCGGTTTAGATAAATTCCACCTTTGTGTAGGTCCAAGAGCAATTATATCATGTTGTAAATGAGAAGCCTTTTCATTTAGTCAGATAAACAAGATGAGTTTAATTCCTACCATGTTCTGTTGGTTCTGTCTCCTCAACGTGAACAGAACCAGAGTGTTCTCGCAGGCGACTAGAAGGTCCCCAGTTACAGAGCAGCAGGCTACAGCGACAGGACGCTCGGACAGAGGGATTTCAATTATCTCCGTCTGGACTCCACCCCGCAGGGATGCCCCACGCAGCAGGTGGCCCAGCAAACGCACCCCAACACGGGCTTTTTCCTCGGCCTGAATGAAAGACCAAAGAATAAATATAAGATAGAAGTCAAAGGAGCTTAAAGGGATTAATAGTGTTTTAATTTTGTGTTAATTTAACATTTATTGTTACTATTACAGTCATCTATCTCAATATCTTTCCAGGTAATGGTCTTCCAAAGTAACTGTGCTTTGTATGCGTTACTGAATACTTAGTTACTTGAGTTACTTTAAAAGGTTTACATTACATTCATGACTGTGATAATAACTGAAGTTAAGTACAGTACATACATGTCTGTATTATCTACTACCATTCAATATATTGATAGGAAAAAAAACACCTTATTTTAGTACTAAATGTGTACCTGGTAGCGCCAGTTAGTGTAGGCTCTAAGGTAGGTGGCACAGTTCTTTTCTTCAATCGTCACTAAATAATCGCCTGGATGTAAGGAACAGAAGAAAGGAGAAAAAAAACAGGTTTATTTTATTTTATTTATTCAGTTATTATTATAAAGAGGAATTAATTAAAAGAACTATAAAGAAAAATGTGTAAATGTGTGAACCAACAAAGTCATTTCTCAAAACCAATGTTCAAATGGCATCCTAAAAAGAGTAAAAAAAAATGCAATAAAGACTACAGCAAATTAAAAACAGGTACATATAGATTAATTCTCTTGTCAGTTCCCTTGACTACGGTACTGATGAACATCTGGAGTTGGTTCCTGAGCATCTTCAGTGGGACCGCACATCTCTTAATGTGCTTAATGCTAATGCTAATGCTAAGTACTGTGTGTATATAAGGATGGGTAAAATACAGAGACTGAATTTCCCTATGGGGATAATAAAGTCAGTTAACCTTGCACCTTTTTAAGTAATAAGCAACAAATGACTGCAAGAGTCTTCTTCCAGTTCTCTACTGCTTTAACAAAAACAAAACAAATGGCAGAAACTCTTTCTTGCAATGACACACATGTACTGTCTTTACCTATTTTGCTGTGGCGGATGCTCTTCACAGTGCCCATGGTGGCAAAGCGACAGATGAGAGGGCAGCCCTCCTGGTCCAGACTGTACGCCTCCACCTGTGTACATAACATAATGCATTCAGGGTTCTGCAGGAAAGTTTCACCTTTAAAAATCCTTAAGAACTGAACTTACATTTGACACAATATTTCCTGTGTGTAGCTATAATTCAACAGGTATGTAAAGTATTCAACTTTTTATTAGTTGAGGTTCCACGTGTTAAATCACAGAAGGAATTGTTGAACATATCCTTTTTGCTCCCAAGCGTCAATTAAAACTTGATGGTCTAATGCTTCGTTTTTCTTTTTCCACTTTGTCAAAAATACCGTTACTGTGGAACTAGACAGATCTAGAGATATTGAATTTCAGGACATCATCTTAAAAAAACGGATGTTGGCCTTTAAAACGTATTCCTAGCATCCGATTATTACATTAAAGAAACTAGGTCAAACCACAAATTGCCAAGCCTTCCTTCTGCTTTAACCATTGACAGGTATGATGTAAAAGTATGCATATTAAAATAACCTTGCATCCTCCTATAGCCACCACAAACAGAGCTCCACCTCCACAGCAAACCAGTCCAGGCTCCTGCTCCACCTACACAAAGAAAAAGACAGTAAATATTGGTGTAGATTTATTAATAGTGGTTATTATTAATACAAAAACAGACTTTCTTTTAGGCTTCTACATACCTGTACGATCTGCTGGGAGGCAAACGGATGGCAGTTGTACACATGCACCATGTTTGATCCACTTTTTGGGGAGATGTTCAGATGAAAACCGAGGCTGGGAATGTTATCTTGAGTTTAGCTACAGTGGAAACACATAAACTCCACCTCTTGAGAGTCTTAATCCATGGTCTTATGCAAAGTTCCTTCCAAACACTACAAGACAAACCAGAATTCATAGGTATTTAGTTAAAGCTAATTAATTTTTTATTTTTTTTTAAGCTCATAAATCACATGAAACAGCATTGAACATGTACTGAATCCATGTATCAAGCTCTGACAGAAGTTATGTGGAAAAAATATTAACAAATTTGTGAAAATTTGTAAGATGTGATGACAAAAAATGAATGGTTATTTGTAGTTATTCAGAGATAAGGCGATGAAGAGCGGAAAGACTATAATAAAGGTTTCTTTGCTGAGGAGAAGATAAGGAACAGCAAAAACAAAATAAGGAAACATAAAATAACATCAGTGTCAGCATCAGCTGTTGACCAAAATGTCATTTTAAGTATCCATATCAGTGCATCAGCGTTGAAAATCTCCCCCTTTAAGAAATAAACTGTCACAAATCTGGAAAAAACATGTTATTAGTTACAGTAACAGTTATTCTGAGCTCAGGAAAAGTAAATTTTTTTTAGAGATATGTGTTTCTCACAGGACAGTAACATCACAAACCTATCTTTTAGAATGTGATGGACTGAAAGTTTATATAAAATAAAGTTTAATACAAAAAATTTACAGCGGTAATATGCCACAGACACACATGAATAGAGCAGTAATATGGATCCAAAAACATCATATATGTGAGTAAAACCTGGCAGGGACTATTTTACTGCTTAATGACTTTTCTTTTTGTAAGGGTTTGGATGCAGAACTGTTACTTCTACAGGAATACTGTCACCATAGAATATCTGAATGCTTCCATCACTGATATAATGTTTAACTAAGTGCTGAATATGAGGTTTCTCCTTTAACAGTGGGGCCATGGCTGACTGTTCCTATAATCGATATCACATGCCTCAGTCTTGTGAGCAGCAGCAGCTCCGCTTGAACTAAATCAGCTTCAACTCATTATTCTTTACTTTAAAAACAGTTGCTTGCGATGGAGGGAAGTCTGTGAAAAGCGAAAGAATGTTGGTAATATACCTGCTTTGCTGTCACTCCTCTGTTTGTCCTTTCTTCCTACTTCACATCTCCTACTGCAGTTTATTGATTTTCACGCCGCAAAGCAGGAAGTGAACGATCAACCACAACAACACAGAGCCCGCCTCTTCCTCATTTTGATTGGCTGTCAATCTTTCCTGTACTGCTATTGGCATTTCTATTGGATATTAAGAATTGTATTAAAAATATGTTAATAAAAGAGGAAATGCCGGTCATATTGTGAATTTTAATTATTAATCAAACGTAGGAAACACATTTACAGTGTACATTAAATGTCTACTTGACTCTATTGTGTAGTAACAAGAAAAAGTAAAAAAAAAAAAAAAAAAAACAAAAAACAGTAAGAAGTTAGACATCAATGTTATTCTACTAGTTCTCTTAAAAAAACCTAAAACAAACATTTAATCATTAAATAGTTGAATTTGATAGGACTCCTATCATCCTTTGCTGTTCCTACGTCCCAAACTTTGCACCCAACCCATGCAGTTACTTAAAACTCACAGACGGGGGCGTAATTGACAAAAAATATCAGCTTAGTTTTGGGTGTTCTTTCAATCACACTGTTACTGATATTTGAAGATGAATGTTATTAGTTAATTCATTTGATGTGATGTTTACCAAACTTAGGATCGCGACCCAAAACAGGGTCATGGATTTGTTTCTATTTTGTTACCAATTGTCAGATGAAAATGTATGGAAAAAATCTGAAATGTGAGTTCATTTTGTTACTCAAGACAGAAAACAAGTGTTCTTTGGTTTATTCACATATTCGCATTTATTCACACATTCTGTTTATTCACATAAACCCCACCGAAGGGAAGAGTCATCAGTTGTAAAAGATGCAACAAGGCAAAAAAAAAAAAAAAAAAAAAAAGACATCACAAGATAGGCTAGACATGATGTAAAAGATGAAATGACTAAACACTACAGTAGACAGAAAACCAGACACAAGATTAAAAAAAAAAAAAAAATAGATAGGGGACAGAGCTTGAGTAAAAGACATAACAAACAAAATTGACACAAATACATAGCAAGTCTCAAAGGTACAGAAAGATTTATGGAAAAAATATATATGGAAAAAAGAGACTTTCATGGACCATTTTTTGATGTTGAACTAATCAGTAAAATAAATGTTGCCTTGTGTTTATGGCACTTTATGGCCTATTTTTATAAGTTTGGGTCCTGCGGAGACACTGAATTTGTCCTTTGGGACTGGAGCTGGAAATGTATGACAACCACAGACATAATAAAACAAACAACAAAAACCTTTATCAATTGCTTTAACACTTTTGATAGACATATTTGAGTCACTTCAATAATTAAACACTAGCCAAATAATAAATTACCTTCACTTTACTATTTCAGCTTTTTATGTGCATAAGCAACTAACAGTTTATAATGGTGATAATCAGTGAAGACGATGGTAAAAAAATCACAAGCAGTGACATCAACTGACAAAAAGGTTTATTAAGAATGTATGGTTTGATTGTGGTTTAATACTGTTGTGGTCAGTGTCAGATTAACCATCCTTAGCAGAGGTCTGATAGATGGATAGATAGATAGATAGATAGATAGATAGATAGATAGATAGATAGATAGATAGATAGATAGATAGAT
>JAPSES010080904.1:0-26202 GCA_029822895.1 Maxillicosta whitleyi | reverse complement strand
CAGTTCAGGTCACACATTTGAAGACACTATATGAGAAAACAGGACTTCCACTGCCATCTGGTGGAAATTTGTTAGTATTACAACAGTGTCAATAATAACTAATAGAGAATCCTTTAAAAAGATTCCTGGATCCAGACAGTGATCGGGATCACCTGCAAAAAGTAATCACTTCCAGATCTCACCATTACCAACCTATCCTGAAAATTTCATCAAAATCCATCCATAATTTTTCAAGTTATGTTGTACACAAACCAATAAAAAAAAAAACAACAAACAAATGAACGCCAGCAAAAACATAACCTCCTTGGCGGAGGTAATGATGACACATGAGAATCCAATAAATGTTTTCTTATATTGAACAAAGAAAAGGGCAAAAATATATAAAACGTTTCTTTCTCTTAAGATGCTTCAGACGGGTAAAAATAATAATAATAATAATGATCAACCTAAAAGAAAAACATCTAACATCTCTTATGTGCAGCCTATAGATTGCTATTTTCTAACTAATTTCCTACTTATTAATATTTCCTTGTTTGAAAAATAAAAACTCCTGGTCGGAGAAACAGTGCTAAAGGTTCTGGCTTATTATAACACAAATCTGATAAGCTCAAAAACAGTGCATTTTTAGCATGAGTGACCTCAGCAGGGATCAAACCACAGTGTGGATTAATGCTGAAATGCATTGCATCCTTTATCTCTGAGCACCAGAGAAGCCAGATAACACACGCAGGTGAATCTGTTGAAATGTTCAGTATGCCAGCTGATCTATAGATTACACCTTCACAATGCGCTGTACTCCAATAACCTAAGGATCATGTGTATATCAGCAATAGCATAATTCTCTGGGACTATCTGATCTCATCTTTGGTGTTTTAGCTGTGGATAAGACAAAGCTAAGTCACAGCCACAGGATAGGAATGATAACTGATGCGGTGCTCAACAGATTAAATCTATCTTGACCGGGGGCAGCCTGCATGCAAGATAAGGCCATATGTCACTGTCTGTGGACACAGATGACCTGAAACAGCTGATCTAGTCTTGGTCGGTCTACGGAGAGTTTTTAGTATAATTTGTTGGCGTGATAGAAAAGCAGACAACGGGATAGATGGATGTTCCTCCACAGCATCTGTTTCTGTCCTTGCAGTTCTTTCAGCCACAGCTATAGTTTAATGCCTCTCACATAATCTTGTCTCCTCAAAACTGATAGTAAACTCTGTGTGTGTGTGTGTGTGCACGCGCGTGTGCATGCGTTCGTGCAGGTCTGTGGGTATAACACATGCTGACTTTGGCGTCATTCCCCACAGCAATAAAAAAATAAAGTAGTGTTCTTTGCCCAGTGCTTCAATATTATATCAGGTGTGTTATCATCTTTCTCCATTTCTCTGTTCATTTCTTCTACTGTCCCACTGGTGAATTGATGTTGCTGATGCTGAGGACAATATTAGAGGGGATATAAACACTTCTCTAAAGAAGACAAATCTCTCTGTAGAATCTCCAAGCACTACAGATGCTCCAACAACTGTACTAGGAAATAGATGGCACACATAAAATAATGCTCATCTCTCTGAATAAAGCAACAATATTCTAACACATAAACCTCTGGTGTGTTTGTGGGGGGTATTCTAGGTAGTTTAGTTTACCTTGGAGGGGTGTAGTTGAGACAGCCCAACATCTCATTTCATTTCATCTCATATATTCATGTTGCAGGTGTATGTTCAGTTAGACTATACAAAAAGTAGACATAGCTATTTAAACCCATAAGGACTCAGTGTGACTTCTGTGGCAGAGCACAAATTAATTTTTCTCTCTTTTGAAACTTTCCTAAGCGATTTATCACAATTTCTTATAATATTATCCTCTGAATTTATCATTTTTTTCCAGTTAAAATCATCTATATTCCTATGTTTAATTGACTGATTATGTAGATGCTCATAAAAGCTCAGAATAAAGTCAAAGGTTATTGTATCAAAATAGAAAAAATTAAGAAAAAGTGACTTTTTCAGTAAAATATATTATTAATTGAACATAATCCAAGTGTGTTCATCCACTGTTATTGATGGGTTTTAATGGTGAATCAAAGTTGTAGAAAATGACAGTGTTTCCGCATTCATTACGGAGCCTCTGAATGTCCAAATGGGTCACATCTGATGACAATGAAAAGATGACAAACTGATTTTTGCACCAATTATTTACATGTAATGATAGGATTAGTGGATTAAATTAAATTTACCAGAGATGCCATAAGACAATGAGCAGATCAGAATCAAACTTTTGATGCTTCAGTCGGTTTATAATGCTTTTAATTTCACAGAATGAGAATTATATCCTATTTATTTATCCCATAATAACCCAACCATTCACCATCAAACAGAAGCATCTACTGATCAAATATTATTAATACCTGGTAATCCAATAATCTTGTTAATACATAAAAATAATTGGTGTAAAATGCAGTTTTTCATCTTTTCATGGTCATTAGATATGAACCATTTGAACATTCAGAGGCTCCGTAGTGAATGTGGAAACACCGTCATCTACTACAACACTGATTCACCAGTGTATGGAGACACTTGGCCTATATTCAGTTATTTATATCTTTGCTGAAAGTCACTTTTTCTTCAATTTTTCTGTTTCTAATATAACTTTCAGCTGCGCTTTTCTGAACATCTACATGATTAATAAATTAAATATAGGAAAATACACAATTTTCACTGAAAAAATGCAAAATACAGAGGATAATTTCACAATACATGGTGATAAATCGCTTAAGAATAAGTTAAATAGAGACAAATTAAGTTGGAAACAGTCACAAAACCATGGGTTTTCATGAGTTATTTATTTATTTTGCAGACACCTTTGCTAATATGTTTAATATACACTTCACAGTCGTTTCTTATAAAATTAATTTCACCTGTTTTGTTTTGGGGTTTTTTACATATTGGCAAATAACAATTTTGCCATGTTTGGACAGAGTAACAGGAAATCAGAGACAAAATGGTCAACTTTATCAAGTATTAACAAGTCTGCTAATTACAAACTGTCAGTCCCACTCGCCAGGAAGCGTGCTGTCATACAGACCTGTCAATCAAAGCCCAACGCAGCAGACATCAAACCCCTGGTGCATGACCTGAAACCTGATTAATGGAGCAATAATTTAAAGATGAGCTACCCAAAAATTTAGCACAGGTTCCAAAGAAAACACATAGAAGTTCAAAGTAAGACTGTGGGTTTCATCACTTTAGGATCTAACCCCAAGCCCTGTTTCTTCACAGTCCCACCTATTTGGGAAACTACCAGTAGATTCTGTCTCAGTCATTTCAATGGGAGAACTGAATGTGAATCAAACTCACAGATCAGAAGAAAATCAACCTCATTTGAAACTCAAACTCATTTAACAAACTCATCTGTCTCTGTTTCAGCAAATCATGTCTGGAGGGATTAAAACTGGTGGTAACTCTGATAAAATAGTGATTACCACTGAAAACTTGACATTACGTTTAGTTTGTCTATCTACTTTTATTCATCTGCATAACACTGTCACCGGTAACCATCATGATTTAGAAGAAAGGACATAAATCCTTTTATATCAGTGGTGAAGAGTATAATGACCCATATTTGTAATACACTATTTCTGCTAATACCAACATACTGAAACAGAAAATAGACAGAAAACACTTAAAAACATAACTAATTTTCATCTTATAACAGTTATGTCTGGTTTGTGTAATGTAAGTATACACACACTAATCAGTGCTTGGCCTGATTAACTTGCCAGCTGACCGGTATAACACCAAAAGAATGCTAATATAGTTAGGTTACACTAATATTAACCTCAGGAAACTTGAGTGTGACTGACTCTCACAGTGGACGTGTTTGATAAGGGAAAATATCTGAAATATTTCACTCACAGTATATATGTGGTTTGTCCCAGCAGGGAAAACAGGTGACATTAAGTAGGGATTAGTTCCATTTAAGTGTCCCAGAAAGCCATGCCACTGATCCAGTATCATAGATAGGAAAGGAAAGAAAGGAAATTTTCTTCATAAAGTATAACAAAAAAAATAAAAGTAACATAAAAATCACAGGCTGAGTACTCATTCTCACTGGTGTCTTAAAAGAGCTTCCTGTACTTTTATGGTCAGCGAGCTCAGACCAAAACTCTGGACCTGATGCACTGACATGGACTACAGCCACTGCAAATTAAAGTAATTACGCCTGTGCTTTTCATGCCGTAATGACTCCAAGTACCTGCTGTGAAAAGGTCTATAAACTGGAGCATCAAAAGTCCGACTCAACAAACAGCATGCTGTCAATCACAGCCCACACAGCAGGACAAGGGCAAAACTCCAACCTGTTACAAATAGGGGCTACTTCATTAATTATTCATAACCTAATCATAAGAGCTCCGTTATAAATAAATTGACCTACCATGCACATGATATAAACTTCTGAGACCAATGTTTTGTCTTTTTGTTTTGTTTTTTGTTTGTTTTTTTTATGCACCTGAATGTGCACATTATTTCTGCTGTAAAATTGGCCATTTTAACACTGGGTACTATGGGGATTGATTCTCTTTTAGGGAAGCCCCAGGGGCTATTCAAGGAACTGCAGATTTTGGGCACTTACATGCTGGCTACATTTTTCAGACCCTGAGGCTGCTACTTGATAAATGACCCTGAGCATTGGGAATTTAACTCCTAAACCTGGGAGTAGTAAGCCCATGCTGTGTCAAATGACCTGGGTGTTTAAGCAGGTTGTGTATTCCTGAAGAACTTGCGCTCAGTTTTAAATGCGTCCATGCATAAGGAAGCAAAGGTTTGTCAGATTAAGCATCTGTATTATAGGTTAATGGTTTGCATTGTATGCCAGGTTGGTATTTGTGAAAAGAATGAGAATAATTAAGTGTCCTGCAAGTGGAAGTACCCCCGGGGTCTTACAGAAACATGCACACACATACATATTAGACGAACCAGCATGTATAGATCTGCTTATGCATCCCACAGGCTACTTTGTGTTTGTGTGTCATCATGATAGGCTACTGAGCCATCCGAAACTGCAGCGGCGTATACACATACACAATTGTGAGCCTTGCATAAAAACAGCTGCTTTTCAAATCCCTTTTTTGTATAGTGAATGACTGAGGACCCATCTGGGTAGCATATCCTCATCTCTACATCAGCATGGAAGCAAATTAGCACAATGCTACTATACAAGATAGATATTGTGCTTTTGCCACAGGTCTCTGCGGTGCCAGCGCAGGGATTTCAATGAAGGGCCTTGTGGTTTCAGGCCTATATACAAGCAGTAATACTGTCAGACTGTAGGTGCCAAATGAAAATTCCATGCTTTCAACTTTCCCTTTATTATCATAATCAATACTGACGTATCATGTAGAGTCATCTGCATAAAAAGTGTGGACTTGTCACAACATGTCATTCCACAGATAACCATAAATAAAGTGAAGTTATGTAATTATAAACTGACTTAATAGCATATTATCACGCAGTATTTAAGGTCCCTACTAAGTACCCCTGTGTGTATGTGCAGGGTTTTATACAAGACAGATTATAATATTATAAACGGTTGGTTTATGATTTTGTACAGTGACAGACGACATGTATGCCTTTTAGCCTGATCTGTGCTGTGTATTTAACAGCTCCGTCCAAGTGATAAATCATGGACTCCAAAAGCATTAGAAGGCTGTATGTCACGCAGACACTGAGATTTAATCAAGTTAATTAGTATCCAGTATCATTTCTTCTTTGTGTGGTTTCATATGGAGCACATACATGTTAGGTTTTGTAACATTTTAGATTAGATTAGTTACATTTTCAATGCCACCATAAAAATTAAGTAACAATTTGCACAGAGTATATATAAAACACTCAGAAATCTTAATTAAAACCAATTTAGGAGCACAGTTTGCAGAGCTTGAATGTATATTATGGATCATAGTGTTTAACTACAGTGGTTCAAGATTTTCTCAAAATATGATAATGTATGTTCATTCAGTATGATTGACTTGAGAAATATAATTTAAAATGCTAAACATAAAAAAAAATCACTTTTATAAGTGATGTTAAGGGAAGTCATAACCATGGTTAAACATCAGTCAGACACAATTTTACTGCATCAACTCCAATCCATACCTACAGTGACATTATTTATTAGAGCCTGAGCTACATGAAGTGTTGGTGAGGCTCTATTGTATGCATTTGGAGGACATGCTCAAATAAGTAACAAATAATAATTAGCAGGCCAACGAACAAAAGCTGGTTAGTCGTGACACGAGATCTAAGACAAACTGATAATGACATGAAGACACAGTGGGGTTTTTATACAGGAGGAGGAGGAGACACAACAAGCAACAGGTGAGAGACATCAGGGATAATTGGGGAAAGACACAGGTGGAGAGAAATGGGGAACAGGTAGTAAAGACAAAAACAAGTCACAAGAGGAATTTTACCAAAATAAAACGGAAAGTCACGCTACAACATAAAGGACAAGACACAGACATGACATGGATGATATGTGGTAAACATATCGATCATCCCCAAAAAAGAAATGGTCACATGACTTCAACCATTTTGAACCAAACTTTTTTTTTCTTTCAAATTCTTGCAGTTTACTTGTATTCTAACATTTTTAATTCCACCTACTTTAGCTTTGGTCAGTATCATCACAGACGTTAGATAGCAAAAGTTTTAAAATGCTCTATAACTCATAATTGTTGACCAAAAATGCCCGTGGTTAATTACAGTCTGTTCTAAATGCATATTATATATCAATATTGAAGCTCACTTCCCCACACTATAGGGGGTGAAGCCTGATTGTTGCTCGCTTTGTTTTTTGTGTTAGGAGTAGTTTATGTTATTCCATTTATTCCATTATTTCCAGTTCTTCTTTTTTTCTAGGCTACTCTTTGTTTTAGATAAAGTAATTCAAAAAGCAATTTCTGAAAATGACAAGCTGCAGAATAATCAGGGAACATAAATAAATTAGTGGCTGTAAGTGATCCTTCCTTTACAAGACATAATGTCAGGCGCTTGGATTTCCCCTGAGGTCATATTCACTACCAGAGCACTGGTCCAAGTGTTTATTCCTGTCACTTGTAAGATGGAGAACCTGCAGAGTCAAGGCAGCAAAATCAGGCAGTATGTTGAGGAGCCTGCGGCGAGGTTTGACTTTGAGTCTCTCGAGTCTGTTTCCTGTCTCCCTGCTGCCCACTTCCTGCCTGTCTGTCACACTGAAGCATGGATTGAATATGACATGTGGCCTCCACATCGACACTGAGGGTCAGACTTCCTGGGACTTTCACACTTTGTTTCAGACACATTGTACACCTGAAGGCAAGTGCGTTATTTATCAAACAATCAGTCCAGGCGGGAAGAGAACTTCACTTGTCATCAGCTTGAGATCTGAGTCTCACCAGCAACATCTACTTTATTCCATTTTACAGAAGCATTAGCAGGAGAATAGAGCATGCTTCAGTATTGTATAAGTTCACTGAATTAGAGAATGATGATATTTGTAAGAAAAACTGTACTATGTCGACTATAATCATTTCTATAACACTCTCTGCTAAGTACTGCGACAAAAACAGCAAACTGCCTCAGGACTTTCTGGTACAGTATTAGCTGTATGAGAGTAAACCCCCACCCCCCCTCTTCTCATATGAGCATCTGCTGAACCAGTTGCTCCATCTGGACCCGCTCCTCCTCCTGTGATGGTCTTCTCCACTTGCACTAGCCTGTGTTATATAGATTTAATTCCCACAGGTCCTGGTTAATGTTTAGTAATGCATTACATTGGGGAAGAATCATCCCTTCCATTTGGTGTCATTAACAACAGACTGAATATTTTCATGCAAGTTTTACTGTCAGTTTTCACAAAAATCATGCTTGGTTTTTACATTTTTGTTGTATTTGTATTGAACACTTGCTCTGAAGCTGTTAAATATTTCACTTTTCATCAACAGAGGCTTTCACAGCTATCGTGAAAATTAGTAACATTAAGACAGAGTTGAGACCCCTGTGACCCTAGTGAGGATAAAGCAGGTTCAGAAGATGAATAAATAAATGAAGACAGAGTTGAGTCTTTGCAAACTGATAAAAAGTCACTGGATATGGACATGACAGTAAGTAACCTCTGATAAAACTGCTGTCATTGAAATTTGCGTAAGGATAGGAACTGATAAAGTGTCATTGATGCCAGTGGTATTTTAAATATTATCTGATTCAATCAATCCAATTCTTTCTAATATCCTTTCTGCTCACAATGTAAGTATTTTATTACCCTGTGTGTGTCTGAGTACAGTTTACATCTTCACTATTACAACACTGAGGTTTGGCTCTGTAATTTGAACTTAGTATTCCTGATACACTCCATAGCAATGATATTATGCACGTTTTCAACATTTTGCTTATCAGAGATCAAATCACTGGTCTCTTAGACCTCGAATCTCCTCAGGTGTTTACTGACCCTTTAGATTACATTTTCTCCCATACAGATCAGTCAACTAACTTCAATATTCAATCATCTACCTGCCTCTTAGACCCAGTTCCAACAAAGTTCATCAAGGAAGCTTTACCTTTACTTAGCAGCCACCTCCTCGATATGATGAACCACTCCCTATCTACAGGTTAAGAACCATGGTCCTTTAAAGTAGCTGTAATCAAACTTGTTAAAAAAAACCCAGCCTTGACCCTACAGTCCTAGTTCAGGCTGCTCTTAGTTATGCTGCTATAGGTTTAGACTGCTGGGAGACTCATCTGGTACACTGAGCTCCTCCATGATCCTCCTCCTCTCTGCTCCTCTTCCTCTCTGCTCCTCCTCCTCTCTGAGTTGTTCTTTCTTAACTTCTTTTTAATGCCCTAGTGAATTTCATGCTACTAACTTTACTTCTTCCCCAGAGTCTCTGTGCTTTATCGCCATGCAGGTTTTAGGATTGTTGCAGGTTTTTCCATGGACCAGTTCTGGGTCTGCTGCTGTGCCCCTTTCCTGCCTTCATCATCATCATCATCATCGCTCATTTGTATCCATCTGTCCCCCCAGTCTTTGTCTATCTCTTTCCAAGGCAGACGTCCATCCTCCAGGAGTCAGGGTCTGCTCCAGGTTTCTGCTGTTAAAAGGAACTTTTTCCTTCCACTGTCACCAGTTACAAGTGTTTACTCCTAAAATTTAATTTGGAGAATTGTCCAGTTGCTCCAATATCATACAATTAGCTTTGGTTCTAGAGGTACGTTTTGTGCACACACTATAAACACATGTTCCCATGCAATCTTTTCTGCGTTATAATATTTCAGATAAAAATAACAATTATAAATATCATTTTCCATTAGTGTTTATAGACAATAGATAAATCTGGCACCCTCTTCTATTGGTCACAAACACAGCAGATGTCATCTGTGTTGTTTGTTAGTTCTTGGGTGGCTCTGGCGATGCTGCAATGGTGCATTTGATAAATTGTGTTGGCAGAGAAGTTGTTTTGGTGGGACATGTGCGCATACAAAAGTGTTTTGTGGTATGAAAATGACTAAATCCCCAAGAAAGAAAGCAGCATATAAAAAGATGTGTCTCTTTGTCAAAACTTGCCATTTTCAGGGAGTAGTTGCAGCTCAGATGTTGTTGTTCTTTCAAAGTGACAATGCACAGAAAGGGAGTAAAAAACCTGCCGCTACACAATGGAAATATTCATATTTATTTCCACACCAGTGCAAGCACGTACACTTGGAGTAGAATACTGAGTAATGTCTACTGTGCAACTGGCAATAAAATAACCAAACAGGACTAGACTGTTACCTGGCCTGTAACGATATTCATCTTCCACTTTACATTAACTTTGTAGTCGTGAAATATGCAGTCTCTTGCCAAAATACAAGGAAGTCCTGCAAAAAATGCACCTTGCTAATGCAATGTCAATGAGCATTAATAAAACTGACAGCTCGTTGGTCCGGTCCTGGATCCTGTCTGCGGCAAGTTGTTGCCAAATTATAGACCCATGGATGTACTAGATGTCCAGGTATGTCTAAAATATATAGAAATAAATGGCACATACATACATACATACATTTTCAACCGCTTAAGGCACATACATATGGAAGGAAAAACAAATTGCTTGAATTATAAAAGATTAAAAGATACTGAGGCATATTGTTAATAGGCAGTGCAGTGTGCAAAATGTAATGGGTGTGTTCCTACATGTTCAGCTAGTGATGGGTTAAAAGCAGGGGGTTAAATGTGTTGTGTCTTGCATGTCCTCATATAAAACATACACTGACAAATAATACTTAACCCTTATATAGTAGTTGGGTTAAGTTTGACCCATTTTGACATTCAACAGTAGTAAAATAAATAAATACCCTAAGCAAATTTTATGATTTTTCCTCATTTTTGTCAAAATACACAAAAGTGAAAATATTTTAAAATGTTATACTTTTGTACAGGTGCTACAGATTTCTGGACACTGAGGTTAGTTCAGATCAATTTTATATGTAAATCATAATGCATAATATGCTCTTCCTGCTCTCTGAAACATTACATATGTGTGTATATGTTGGTAAATGTGTATTAACAGGACATTTTGTCCGAATACACACATACACAAACAGGACATTTCAATTAGCAGGACAGGGGCCATGTGCTGCTAATTTGGAGAAAAAACTAAAAGTATAGAAGTGTTTCTATTGGCCCATAGACCCTAAAAATGAAAGAAAAAAAGAAAAAGAAAGAAAGAAAGAAATGTCTGGTTAATACACATAAACCTGATTTTGTGTATAATTTTGTGTATCACCACAGCACCCCCTATGGCTGGTTGTGTAATAGCAGGACCTCATGAATATTCACACAGTGAGTATTATTCTGAGCTTCTGATTGGCTGGCTGCCAGATGGTCCTGTTAATTCATACACAGTCCTTCTAATTCATGTGTGTCTGTATACATGGGATGAGTGAGCAGTGTGTTTACTGTCTAAGGTTAAAATGGGAGATTTTATAAAGGTTTGTTTGGTGCATGAGCCCAACCTTTTGTCTAACCTTAACCATGATGTCTTATGTCTAAACCTAACGTTTTAACCACTGTCTGGGATGTTCCAGCTGAAGCTGATAAGACTGAAGCTGAAGTTAAACAGTCCAGAGTACATATTCATCTGGTTAAATGCACAGAACAGCAAACTGTAGCTGCAGACTGAAAAACATGTCTGTTGGGTTCTAAAATCTACACTCATCAAATCAAAAACTATAAATACATTTGGAGCTTGGTGGATATTTTTTTATTTATTTTTTTTTTATCCCTGCTTTCATCATTACCATCTTTGTATTTCAGAACCAATGCAGATGAACAACTTCAGCAGGGATGAGTTTAGCAGGGATACACTTTTGTCTGTGCGTTTTAATTTGTGTTTATCGGTATCATCATTCAGCCACCACCATATTTATGTTAAAATGCATAACAAATAAAGTTAATTAAATAAATTAAAGTGATTGTCTAGTTTTAGACATTTGTGTAATATACTATAACACATAAACCTGATGTTTTAGATTATTATATTAATATAATCATGTATATCTTTCATGTCAGTGTATATTATTACTAGGACTTTATTTTTACCAGGTAAAATCAGTGGAGAACAACTTCTCATTTACAATGATGACCTGGAAACAGGCCTCAACAGACAGAACAACAGAATTTCACTTCACATAGAACTACTGTACTTGAGTCTGCATTTGAAGAGTAATGATACTGATTAAAGATTACTGCTGGAAGATACCATTTGACTGTTGCCTCTAATAATTGCAAACTTTATGATAAACTATTTATTTTGAAAGGTTGAATGGAAGTCACAAAATATCACTCAAAAAATTTTTTCTTGGTCTTGGATAAATCAACTATTGTTCTCTTTAGGAAAATGGAATTCTCCCCTTTTCTTATAACCCCTCCTCTTCCATCAACTTGGTACAGTCCAGTAAATTCAGGTGTAAACCAGGAAGTGTTATTTGAACATGTTTCATCTTGTCGTCCACGTGGAGAAGAAGGTAAGACCCAAACAAACAACTTTCACGCAGCGTTTCTCTACATGTTGTAACTAAACATAGTGGTATAGGCTACTGGATGATGTTCAGATACACTGAAGCACCTTATTTACAGCAGCTTAGCTCATTGTTATTAGCAAGCATACTAATCAGTGTAGACTTTAAAAGGACGAAGCTTTACAGACCAGTCCACTGCATGTCCAGTATGTCCTGAAGGTCACCAGAAAAACTATAATGCATCAAATCTTTGTGCTTAATATGCCAAATATTTGTGCTGTATAAAAACCATCAGTGTGTAATATTCTTTCATGGGCACTACTGCTACTACTACCCTGGATACTAATTCTTAGAAATAAGATTTTTTATTATTATTATTCTAAAAAAAAATTTCATGTTGTACATAGAAAGTGACACTGTTTACTTGATTTAAATACATGTGCACATACAATAGAAATAGGTCTATAATTAAATAACCAACAGGATAGATGGTACATACATAGATATATAGATATATGAATTATTGTTTCAGTTCCTTCTACATTTCTTCTTCTCTCCTCAGTGTGTATATATATATATATATATATATATATAAAGTCATTGATATACATAAATCTAATTATATGCAGCCATGTGTTGTTGCTCATGACATTAACACCTTTGCAGGAAATGGAAGCAACACAACCACCAAGAGCTAAAAGAAATCCAAAGGAGGAGGATGCTTAATATTGCTCCTTAAGTGAAGATAAGGGAAGAATGTCAAATTTATTGATTCATTTAGAGGTGAGTTACAAGAGTGTATTATTTTAAAGTGTTTTTTAAACTGAACTTTAGGAACATAGTTCATGTTCTTTCTACCAGATTTAAAGAGTTTACCAAGTTCTTTCACACACAGTTTCAGTATGCAGAACAAGAAGCTTCATTGTCTTTGTACATGATACAACAAACATTTGTCGAGCAACAACCTCATGTAACAGCTACGCTAACAAGTGTGCATAGTCCATAATAATAGTGTGTATAGTCTGTAGCATAAGAAGTGAATAACAGAGTGCTTAAGAGAACAGGTTTTACAAGATGAGACTTAATCAGACTTGACTATTTCAACGTGTTAAGTCCTATTGAAAGTGATAAAAAAAAAATTAAAAAGTCAATAGATTTCTGTTGACCTTATATTTATCAATTATCGTATTTAGAAGCATGCACAAACACTCTCTCGCTCTCATTGGTTGGCGTTCTGTGTCACTGCACTCTCATTGATTGACGTTCTGTGACGCAGCGCTCTCATTGGCTGACGTTCTGTGACACTGTGCTCTTATTGGCTCAGAGTCTGGGGTGCAGTAGAGTGTGTGACTGGGGTGTTCAATAGGATCTTAGGTAGTGACAAGATTCAGACGAATGGAGGAGAAGTGTGCTGGTGTCCATTTTTATGAACAAGGCAGATGTGCAGAGTTTTGGAAACTCTGTGTGTGTGTGTGTGTGTGTGTGTGTGTGTGTGTGTGTGTGTGTGTGTGTGTGTGTGCGTGCGTGCGTGCGCGCGTGTGTATGTGTGTGTGTGAAATATATATTACATATATTAATTAATGTGGGATAGTCTATTTAGACATTCTAAAAAAATTGGTTTAGACACTTACTATGAGGGAATTCTTGGTCTGAGTTAAATTTGACCAGAACCAAACTGTGAAGGTTTAAGAACTGAACAGTTTCTAAGGGTTAAAAAAAAATCTTGAATGAGACCAAATACATATGTGTACTTGTTTTCTTTCTAGAACTTTCCATTTATGAATGTATTGATCCATAAGTTGATCCATGTTACTCTCTGCTTATTCCTATCCCTTCCTGAGCACACCTAACAACAACCAGCCATATAAAAGGGACAAATCATTTTCAGCAGTAAAGCCTTGTTTTATTATTTAAACAAAAGATCCTCTACTTCACAGCCAGTATACTCAAAGTTGCATTGGCCTGTAATGGACTTGATACAAAGCTAAAGTAGTTTGACTAAGTGCTCCATCTGTCTCACTGTATCTAACACAGGTATAGCTGTGTTTCCCAAAATAGAGCAATAGAGCAGCATCAGACATGGCCGAGGCTCCCAATCTCTCATCTTTCCCTCCACACGGAAACTGCTGCATCAGATGAAGACTGTGGAAAGGGAGTCCTTTCTAATGTGCTCTAACTGCAGATCAATCTACCTACAGTATACAGATTTATTTATGCAGACTGAAATATTGATGAATTATTACACAGCACAGGACTATTAACGGGTTCCATTTGGAGGCATAATTCAGTCTAGGATGCTGATTTATTGCTGAGAGTGAGTGAGGGCAATGCACTGCATGAAAAGGCCATTTTGAACTATTTTGAGGGAAATGTGAATGAAAACTATATTTGACTCAGCTTGTCAACTCTTCACTGTGCTCTTAAAGCTCAAGTTTTGTCAAATTCCAAAACAAATTAGTCAAAACAAGAGCAAGTACAAGTGCCAAACACCAGTATTGGCAACATGTCACCGTCAGCCTTGAGAAGCAAAAAAAATAAAGGGAACAAAATTAAATGTACAACCCACTTTACCTGAAATGACAGATTACACAGCAGACAGTGTGTCTTTAGGGAAAATACTGAAATACTTTTTCCTCACTTTGTCATCATTCCAAGTTACAGCTCTGTCTGAACAATGATTCATCTTACTATCACATTATATTTAACTATTTAGACATTGCAGCCTTTTTAAAAAATATATATACACCTAGATATGATTACTTCTCATGTTTATGCACACAGATCCAGGGCTGTAAGACATCTGAGCATCGCCACAGGCATTCAGGTACAATTAAACATCAATGCAGTGTAACACACCAGGGAAGCACAACAGTGATGATGGGTTATGCACCAGTGAGAGAGTTCAGGAGGGTGGGTATTCTCTGTTTTGGGTCTCAGTGATTCCCTCCTTTGAGAATTAAGGCAAAAGAGTAAATGAAAATTGGATACTGTGGTCTAACATTGTGGTCATAATTAACTATCAACCACTAGCTTAGGTAAGCAGGAGAGAAGTTAAGCAATTCACACATTAACTGAAGAAAAATGTTTAATTAAGGCACGTTGGAGTTAATTGGACGGATATTTCTTCCCTTTTAGCAGAGAGAAAATGTTATTTCAACACCTCCAGCTCTATGCCGAGCTAACACATCTGTACAATGAAGCCTCACAAAATACATCTAGTGCGTATAACCACAGTTGGAAAGTGTACAGGGCCAGTTACAAAATGTAAAAACTGAGTGTTTCTGGGGTTACTATGGCCTTGTTCAAACAGGCAGCTGTCAGTTTTCAGGATGTCTGAGCATGTTGAGACTTTATCTTTCCATCATCATGATTATATTCACCTATATACAGTTCATGCAGATGTCAGATGTATTGTCGGTTACATATTTACTGTTTAATTCAGTAAAATATTATCCCGAGATCTAAACTCCTCTTCCTAATATGATCCATTTGTATCCATTTTGGCTGCATTTTTTATTTTATTTTTTTAAATAGTCAACATTGCCTTCATTACAATTTGGCTTGTGGCCTAATTTATGTTAAAATAAACTATTACAGAAATTCTAAGAGCAGTGATTCTGTAGTTTGAGAATCATTTGGTGTACACAGCAAAACAACACCATTTTCCACGGTGGATCTCACTTCTCATCAAACTCACAGGTACAATATTAAATCACTGACTGAGCTGATTCCATCCATGCTATTAGACTAGATTAGATTAGATTAGATTCAACTTTATTGTCATTACTCAGTATAATACATGTAATGAAATGCAGTTTTATAGAGTTTTTTATGGATCACAGATTGTAAAAACTGAATGACAATAGCACATACTGAGTCAGGCTACAACATATGTCAAAGCAAAAACCAGTTTCGTCCATCTGTGCTGTTATAGCTGTAAACAATGAAGTTAAGCTGAGGACTGTGCTGTTACAAATATGTCATTTATATGGACAGAAGAAGCACCTGAGAGGGAGGGGAAGAAGGAGAATACTGACGTGGTTGTGATTCGAGAATAATAAGAAAATTAGCATATCAATTTTCCAAAGAACAGTTGAGCTTCATGGTTGGAATAAACATAAACATACCTGTTGTGTTATCAGTTTTCATGCTGAATTCCTATTGGTTGCAACAGTCATTTTTAAACGTCCCTCTACTATATGTCTTTTGAGAGACACAGCCCATAATAACACTGTGTATTGACTTTCTCCTGATTCAACTGCGTTTGTGATCAAGCTTCTGGTTTAGCACCAACAAAATAGTTTTCTAACAAGTGTTATTGACCACCAGTGAATGGAATTTGGGAACACTGAACTGCAGGGTCCTGTCTGTGCCGATTTATAGCATGTTTAGTGAAAACTCATCATGAATATGTTTATGCCTGAAATGAAATTCTGTTTACTTTACTTACTGCTTACTAATGGTCTTAATCTGCTCACTCTCAAGTTCTCTTAAAGAAAGATGGAGTTTATGTGTCTAATATTTTTCATTTCTTCCTTCATATAGGTAATATCACAGAAAAAATTCAAGCATAGTCATTATCGTGAGGGTTGACAGAAAGTCATTATTTTTATATGTACAATCATATATTAATACCAATATTAGCAACGCCGTTGGTGTAATAGTATAAGTAGTATGAGTAGTAGTGGTAATACAAAAAGTACAGTTCGAAAGCCAAAAAATTTTGTTGGACCATGTTGTGTGGTATATAATAGATATAATAGTATATCTGAGCAGTTTGTGTGTCTGCAGGTATAACACTGGTCATAATAACCGTTATTAAGTGCAGGTCAGGTGTCGATACATGCATGTTCTTCTAACTGTGACATATTCCCAATATTTTCAACGTGGACTTAATTAGAAAAGTCATGTTTTTCCACAAGCAGCTGTTCATAGTGATGGTTTAGACAATATATCCCTAAGCTGTTTCTTGAAAATAATTTTCATACTAAATGTGACTCTACCATCTCTGTGGTTTCTGTCTTTTCCCTTCACCATGTGACTACATTATTGATCCACTTAATGTGTTCCGGCCCCAGTACTGCATTCATATTCTGAGACAGTTATTTCAATGTGCAGCAACACCAGCTTCAGCTCAAACAATAACACAATAAAACATTAAATAAAAACTAGGTGGAGTGATTACTATAAAAGAATATGTCATCATCTGTATAAGAATGTTTCTATGGTAAGTTATTATTAGTGTGTATGTCAATTATATTGAACATTAGTTTTATTCTGAACAGTGGTGTTTTGTCCAAGAAAGGTTGAATAAATATGGCCTCTTCCTGCTCATTATTTGTTAAAAAAAAAAAAAAAAAGCAAATTACAGCTAGCATTTTATAACCAAACTTAACTTTCCTTCTTTAGTTGTTTCGGTATCCTATTACTTGTAAGCTATGTTGCCCACAATTCACATTGTGTGAAATAAATGATGAGAACGCTAACATTAGTCACTTTTCCATTGGACATATGTGCAAAATTTTACCAATATTTACTAAATGTCAAAAAAAACAAAAGTGCTTAACTTAAGTTGATTTTCCTTTAAATCATAAATGTGATGATTTGCTTATTTATTAATGTGAGATGACCCAAGAAGTCACATGGTGATGAATGTATATGTTGATTTACAGATATATTCATTATTATTATATATTACCCCTCTATCCTGTACAAAATGATTTAGTTTCCTGTTCTGTCCACACCGCACCATGTTTCTTCTTCTTCACTTTCCATTGCAGTTTTGCATGTTACACCAATTGCGCTACACCCGGAAAAAAACACCTCTTGTGAGTGCAAAAACTTTTAAAAAGAGTCTTGGCAAGTTATAACCGTTTGAGGGTCAATGGAACAGCAACTAATGATCAACAATAAAGTAATTGAAATTTCGTTTAAGAACAGAAGTACGATTACAAAATTAATTTATGAGAAACGTGTGCTTGTTTAGGCAAAGAACACATCAATATCCATCTGAAGAGCTCTTTTCCAAAATGCTATATATCCATTTATTTAAAAAATTATGTGTTTCTATTGTTTTTCTCTGTCAATATCACTAAAATCTGTGTTATAATGTTTTAAAATTGTTATGGAAATAGCAGATAATATTAACCTAGTTCCAATTTTCCTGATGCTATCTTAACAATAGATAAGAAAAAAAAAAAGTAATTAAATGGCTTTTATGGTGTTTTGGAAAAGAGCTCTTCATCTTTAGATTGACCATGTTGCTGTCTACTGGTGCATGTAGGGGAGTCTTCTGTAGAGGTAAAACAGGAAGGAATATAGTGAAATAGTTACTGACTCTTGTTTTATTACCACAACAGTCTATATGGTTAGATTGGTGATGTATGGACAAAGACGTCCTCCTCCAAGATCTGAGACCTTGACTTCAGTGCGGTCAAATAACATTATCATGCTTGGGTGAGAGTTTAGTCTGACATGAGAATCAAACCCAAACATCATCACAATTGTAAATTTTGGTGAGACTTATGAAACTGCAACATTCATTCATTCATTCATTAGGTTTTAATAAAGCTTGGTTACCCTTATTCATAACAGAGGATGCAAACACTTTCTGGGAGATTGAGCTCAGGGCAATAAAACCTCCTTTTAATCACTGCCCCAAGTACAAATAGTACTATGTTTTATTACCGACTAGGAATTGAGTTTTGGATAGTGTTATCACAGCAGCAAGGAGAAAACCATGTTAAAGCCAGCTTTCTACAAGGTGATGTTTACAAACACAAATCAAGGGGGCAAGTAGATAAATACTGCAAATATTTGGTTTTTGTGTAATATCTTGATTCTAAGGCCCACAAGAAGCAACAATACACAGTAAGTGATGAAAAAATGTGTTGTATTGCACCTCATATCCAGTGATGCTCACATCAATGAGAATCCAACCACACGCTGTAAATTCCAACACAAAATTGTAGGAAGCTACACACGCCCTGACTCTCCCTCTCCCTTTTTCTGCTTTCTTTCTCTTTCTTTAGTCACCAGACAGCGTTATCAAGACGCAGGGTGAAAGACATTATCAGCATTGAAGGCATTCACGATTCAGTGTGAGTATGGAGGAGAATGAGAGGGAAGAGGGAGAGATAGTGAGCGTGTGCATGAAGGAAAGAAAGGAAGAAAGGAAGGCAGGCAGCAGAGTGTGTTTTTGTGTGTGAGGAGAGAAAGAATGGGGAGAGGGTGAAATCATTAATTCCTGGCATTGAGGAAGCAAAGCTTGGGCCAGCGAGAAGAGATGCACACTCAGAACAACATACAGACATGGTCCTCTGAAGATCAACAGTGCCCCCTGTGTTAAAAATTGTTGAACTGTATCTTCACTGCCAAAACCATACGTGAAAATGTTGGACTGCCTTTCTATCTCTCTCTATCTTGCATTTCTAGTTGATATTCCTCCTGCCTGTTAATGAAGCTGTCAGTAACTGTGGTTTAATAGCAGTCAGCGGCCCCAAAAGGCATGCACAAGGAATGAAGGGGAAGAATGAAAAGTACAGACACTCTGGGAAACAAGTTTCATCACCACACTGATGATGAAGACATCAGTCTGTCCTCCGAGGGGAGACTGATATTACATTTAAAGGCCCAACAGCAGCCGCCAGGAGATACAGGCAAAACTTGATGGGACTAAACCACTGATGATAGAAACAGGGACTAGTTCCCAGTCCACTCAACACAGATTCATGTACACTAGAATCACTCAACAATCCACCTACATCAAAGGAGCTGGAAGATTTATACGTCCTCATATAACATGTGGAGTTTATGTTGGATTCTGTTTTGTGGAGAGAATTTTTATTGATGTTATCTTAGTGCATTACTAGGCTAATGAGTGTTGTGTGCGTGCATCTGTGCATATGTGCGTGCATGTCTAGGTGTGTGTGTGTGTGTGTGTGTGTGTGTGTGTGTGTGTCAATCACGTACCCCTCTACACTTTAGGGAGAAAAAGAGAGAGAAAAGTTTATATTGCCAGTCTAAGTCTTAATATTATTTTCCAATCAGCAGTCTGAATATCGCTGTGACATTCAGCAGCCTGAATTGTATTGATTACATATTGCTAGCCAAATATATGCTGAATATATTCTGGGAAAATGTGATTAATTACAGTTTTGATGAGTATAATTTGATTTGATTATCACTGTGGGATCTGTGATGGCTATAAGTTGTAGACTGTGCTAACAATGATTTCATGGGCAGACTAGTAGATGACAATGTGTCTGTTGATGACCTCAGTGTTTTATTGAGGAATAAAATGTATTGTATTTGAGACATTTAACTTGATACACCTAAATACTGCACAGTACATACAGCATTTAGGTGTATCAAGCTAAAGACTTAATACAATTAATAGTTAACAATTAATGTCTGGTGTTGCCATCTAATGGTTGAACAGGAAAATCAAATTAAAGAATGCAATGTAACACTGTAAAGTTAACTATTATTTTATCCTTTGAATGGGTCATCTTAGCCATCATCACAACAGTTTGCCACTCTGAGAAATTTGTCAGGAGCCGCCACTGTATGTGTGTTCATATTGTCACTTGTGGCAAAATGTGATATGCTATAAATACCCAGACAGATACTCAAAACAGTTACAAACCTGGACTCTCTCAGCAATCACCATCTTTGCTGCACAGTGGACGGGAAGGAACCAGAAAACAGCAGCAGAAGCTACAAATGGAACAGTAGCAGCAAGCAACATAAGTGTGCAAAAACACACTTATTAAAACAAGACTTCTAATACATTATAATATGGTACAAGTAGAAGAACAGGTTAGTGAATTATCAGACAACAACGGGAAAGTGAAGTTAAATACCAGCTGCTTAGTTGATTAAAGATTGAAAAGCAGCAGAGAACATTACATTGTATTGCATATTGTTGTTTCCAGTATGCACACAATGACCAGTTTCACAAGACAAAAAACTCACAATTTGCACACTGTGTAGTTAAGAACACTATGCTTGCAGCGTGTTTAATGTAAACGTACTACTCTAAGTGTTCTATTTGAAACAGTGAAAGCTGAATGATAGCCGTTACAATATCCTAATTTTCTAGTAGAGGTTTGGACTTTCTATAAAACTGTCAAGACACATGTGGCTGCCACAAAAACTGCAACACAAATTCCATACAAGCATGGATCCATCCTTCATTGTGAAACTATTCATTTCATGAGTTCTACAACATGTTGGTATACACATAATGAAAATTCATATGACAAATGCACCGCGGCATAAAGTATATTCGTTATATTAAGCATTATCTCATAATTAAAGACAGATCATCAGTAACTACTTCAATGCACCACTTTGTCCTATACAACCACACAAAGGCACCATCAAAGTGTGTGAAGACAGTGTAGGTTCCAGGGTGATACGGACCCACAAACCCTCCTCCATTACAAGGCAGTGAATCTGTGAGGCATGTGATATGAAGTTGCTAAAGCTTCTGTGGTGGATACCTTCAGACGTCTTTCTGTGTAATTACAAACATGTCTGGCTGAGAGACAGCTGACCCATCTGATCCTATCTTACAGCTTTTATTGACCCTATAATGTCCACTGGCCTGTCTCATTCTGTATTGTTGGATTATGATTATTTGATATTGATTTTTACACTTGTGGGTGTCCACACAGATTTGAGTTAAATTGTCTGATTAAAACTCTGCTGTTAGTTAACCTCACAACACAAAGCACAACTACAGTAGAAGTATGTGAGGTTAACCTTCTATTGTGTAATCAGTACTCTAGGTGCACACTGAGTCAACAGGAGACAGGAGATGCCAATCACATGCAGTCTGTACATGCCCACGACATCCTCAGCAGAGGTCTAATCATATAATGATTTACACTGCCTGTGGGTTTGCTCCAGGTGGGCAGAGCCATTAAAGTTTCAGCAGTATTTTTACCATCAGTGGGCAAAAACTCAATAAACTATCAGCGTTGTAATTCAAATGGAAAGAGGAAACACAACCCCCACACCTCCTCTTGGCTCTGTTTTAGACAGGGGGTGTAAAAACAGGTAACTGACTGCTGTAATGACAAATCACTGTCAGGGCAGATGTGTCTCTACTGTGCAGAATAGTCTCTGTTTGCATCGGAGTGTGCTTGAGCGGAACATCCTGAAAGTATGCAAGTGGCAGTCATGATAAGAGCCAAATGAAGAGTCCAAACACCAAGAATAGGAGCTACATTTAACACTGTATAGGCCTTCAATAAATGATATGACAGACAAGAAGCACATTTTCTATCGTGTGCCATAACTTGCTCCTGTGAAATTTTTAACAGTAAACTTTGTTCAACCCGTAAATGAGCTGAAGATGTTACACCATTGTTACTGTGAAATGATCTAAGTGAAGGTCTGTGTTGTTCTCTTGACATGGAACCAGATTCATTAACAAAGTAAAAGATCATCTCTTCAGAGAATCAGGCTGTGAATAAGTATCTACAGTATGTGGATTAAAATGTTCCTATACATGTATTCAAATGATGCTTTAACTGAAATTGTAAACTTAGACAGATATTACACATATAAATAAATAAATCCTTATGAATTGTTCTTCACATGTATTTCTTGACCTTAACAGAAAATATTATGAGATCAAGAGGTGAAGATATAATGTTATTGGACTGTTACCTGTTGCAGAGGCATTAAATGGCTCACATTGTACATTCTTATTTTCATTCTGAGCTTAAAATCCTATACTATGTATAACAAGTGGTGCCAGGCACAACAAACCCCGCCCCTTGCACATATTGTAGCTTATTTTGGCATTGATCCAGATGATGTCATTAAGTCATCTGTGTGTGCTGATGTCAGGATATCAATTGCTTCTATACATGTGCCGAATTTGAAGTAAATTGACACACAATTAATGTTTTTATAGACACTTGAAATTTTGACCATTATAAGTAAATGGAAAAAAAGATTTTAAAAATTAATTTTAAAAAAATATTGGAACTTTGACTTACTTTTCCTAAAATGTAAAAAATATCTCTTCTGGGTCACTCGCAATCTATATCAATTTGGTATGAATTCAACCAATAGTTTTGCTGTTAGGGTGTTAACAAAAACAAACTGAACCTTGCTTCACCTTTGGAGGGCGGGGTAACAAGTTGACAGATGAAGTAAGCATCACCCATTGGTTTCTGAAGTGTTGTCTTGAAGTGAGTTTTGAAACAATTTTTCCATTTGATCGTTGGTGTTTTGGCTTTTGAAACTGGTCGTGACCACATTTGGACAAAAAGGGCAGTGCTACAGGAGCCATGGAGGGTCATATAAGCTGATACTAAACACTAAACGATAGCTTACTGGCTCAGTTGTCATGTCTGCTACCAGACCTTAGTCTTTTGTATCTTATCTTGTCATTTCCTGTTTTATTTTGTCAGTCTTCATCCTGTATTATGTCTGGTGTCTTTACTTCCTGTTCCCTCGTTTTTATTCTTGTGTGATTATCTGACCCCGCCCTGTGTCTCATTGTCTCTCCCTCCTAGTGTGCATATGTAGCCTGTGCTTCTGGTGTCTTGTTGCCAGTTTGTATTTGCCTCTGTGTGATACTTACCAGCGTTTATTCCCGGCTGACCTGCCTGATCTGCCTGATTGTGACCCATTTCGACTCCTGGACCTTCTGAGCCTTGCCTTCTCCTTCCCTGTTGGTATCTCTGCCTGTTTGACTGCCTCTCTGGATCTGGACCTTTTTGCTTATTACTGTACTCTGCTTTTCCCTTACCACTATATGTGTTTTTCCAGGATTCTGTGTGCCTCTGTGTTTGACCCTGCCTTTTCTCTGATTAGAGCTGGTTTGTTCCCTGTTGGTGCTTCTGCTTGGATTCCCTATTCCCCTCTCCTGGTCACCAATCCTTTACCTGTCCCTCACTATCGACATTGCATTACCCTCTTGGAATGGAGATCTCCCAGTTATGATTTTGGAACAAATCGTTTCTTGTTATCTCAAAAATAGTATTATTGTTTAAAACTACATTTCTGGTTCTGCCTCTGCATTTGGGTTCACATCTCTGAGTTCTGATGCGACATCAGTAAAATGTTAAACTTCAATAAAGTAGTTTTACAGTCTTGTTAGGGTAACCTATAAACCACAGCTATAGTGGAGCTGACTGTCAGGAAAAACTGCATTTTATTAAATAAACTGAAACTCTGAAAGTCCAACTCGGCAGGCAAGCAAGCTGTCAATACATACCTGTCAATCAAAGGCCGATCTAGCAGATATCACTTCAGCCTGCCATCTTATTAACTTAGAAAATATTTAAAGATGGACCATCAGATCACTTATTAGAGATTCCAAATAAAACTGATGAAAGTGGAAAGACTTCTACAAAAAATAGCTGACTTAGTATATGAGAGATGTTTAATGTAAGGGGTCATCCATTTTTTTCAACATTTTCTGGAGCGTACAAAATGTACCCCTGGGGGAACGGGGTAAATGAGGGATGTACGCTTTCAAAATGTCAAATAAATGTCAAAACCCAAGACAAAAATAAAGTCTCAGAAAAAGTTGTGCCAAAAGTAGGGATTGAACCTACAATGTATGGATACCTAGTCATGTACATATCCACTGCACCACCACAGCTTACTAGTTAATGGTAGATTATGGCCCAATCGCAAACCAGTCCCTACTCACTGCCACTTCACTACGAGTGTCACTCCAAATGGAGTTCCACTCGCAGCTTTGGAGGGCACTGCTGATTAAGGGGGAGGGCATAAAAGTGACACCGAGTGTGACACCCTCACTACTTTACCAGAAACAGGAAGGAACCATTACCATGGAGATGGACAGACGCGTTGCCTGTGCCACAGCTGTCATGCTGTTCAACAGGTTAAGCAGTGTTCTAGCTAGCGCAACGTGGCATAGTGGCCCATGATGCTAAAATTTTGACCTAATACGGTAATATTCTCCCGATATGCTTATTGTCAGTACAGTGTAGCAGCATTTTGACTGTAAGTGTTTGTCGAGATCAAATGTGAAAAATGTTGTTTCACACACACGCAGGCTGGACTCTAAGCAAATCAGCCCCAAAGGCAGAGCCAGAATTATGTGGGCGGAGCTGCTAAGTGAAAGGTATAAACTTTCTACCTACATACAAAAATTCCCCTTCTGGTACCCTTAAAATTGCCAATTTTTTTGCTCAAATTTGAAAAAGCTCCACACCAGGTCTGACAAGCCACTTCCCCTCAGAGATAATTGGTTTGGGACTCCCTTAATATGATGGGCGTCCGCGTGGTAGTGGATAGGGTTAAGGGATAGGGGTTGGTTTGGGATTGGGCAAATATTGTCAATATTTTATGTACTCTTGTGGGGGGTTTTTATGCAATTGAAAAAAATGGATGACCCCTAAGTCTATGGGAGGCAGGGCTTTTCAGAGCTGCCCCCAGTGGTTATCAGTGGTATTACAATTTTCAGATACTTCTGTATTAATTTTTTCATTTTGTAACTTTCATTGGATGGACAGGAGAAAGCTACAGACATGCCATTACAGTCTGCCCACCGTCTTTTATACAACTTCCATACATTCAAAAGGAATGAGAGTGAAAGAGACATATGTTAATTACACAGACTCAAATGTGAGTCAGGCTGGGCTCAGATGCTTCTATTTTCACAGAAACTAGTACTATTAAATATTGATGATTGGCTTTAGTTTAAATAGCTGTTAAACCACAATTAATAGTATGCTCTTAAAGTTTCCATTTGGTGTGTTTGTCATATTCCTGCATACACACTTACTGTATTCATACGACTGAATTTAGACCATATTAATTACCCAAGCTATAATCCATGTGCTCTTAATTTTCACTGATCCCCAGCCTCTTTTGAATGTAGAGGTCAGTTTATATTTAATCCATCAGTGGAGTGAGACCAATCGTGTCAATATTTAATGGTTCCATTTCTATGGATAACTGCCTGTGAGTCACTCTTTACTGAATGCATGTGTGCATGTGTGTGTGCGCATTGGTTAAACCACAGCCTGAAATTGTTGTGACCTTTTACAAGGGAGAAAGTGGGAGGACGAGACAGTGAGGAGACCAATTAATGCACAAATTTCCATGTAGTGAAATAAATCCTTTGGGATTACAGTGCAGTAAACCTGAGTGTGTGGTCTAAAAGCAGTTTTTAAAA
>JAPSES010080889.1:0-26204 GCA_029822895.1 Maxillicosta whitleyi | reverse complement strand
AAGGGTGAACAAGTAACAAGCATCTGTGGGAACTCCTTCAAGACTGTTGGAAGACCATTTCAGGTGACCTCTGGAAGCTCATCAAGAGAATGCCAAGAGTGTGTGAAGCAGTAATCAAAGCAAAAGGTGGCTACATTGAAGAACCTAGAATATAAGGCATATTTTCAGTTGTTTCACACTTTTTTGTTAAGTATATAATTCCACATTTGCTAATTCATAGTTTTGATTCATTCAGTGTGAATCTACAATTTTCATAGTCATGAAAAATAAAGAAAACTCTGTGAATGAGGTGTGTCCAAACTTTTGGTCTGTATGTATATGTATGTGTGTGTATGTATGTGAACACACAGGTAAATGCAAACCTATAAGTTGTTTTTTTTTTTTTTTAAATGGTGTCATATGTACACTACACAGTCTTTCAAGAGTATTTTCATCCATTCTTATGGCTCATAAATACAGCATGTTTGTCAGAAACAGTAAACATGAGGATTAGTGGAGATTCAGATGTTATTAAATTAATGCCATCAAATCCATGTTGTTTAAAGCTGTTCTGGGAGGAACCGTTGTCAAATGGATCCTTTTCCGAGTGTCTCCATGTGAAAGTAAACCAAACAGATCATTATCCTGTGAGATTTAATGCCATGGGTTGTATGATCAAATACAACAGAACTGTAAGAAGGGGATTTTGGGTTAGTCAGTGTCAACTCTGACCCAAAACATCTCACTGAGTCCAAAAATTAAGCAAAACTATACATTTTATAGCGTGAGACACGACAATATTTGACATTTTTACAAAAAACACTCATAATAAATGAGTCAAATTATCTAATTTTTTGGTAATGTCACACATTCTCTGCCAATTTTAAAAAGTACAAAAGTGACTATGCTTTTAATCTTTGTAGAACTAGCACAGCTCTTATCCACAGGATTGAGTCAAAGTAAGATGTACAGGCTGCATGTTCACAAATGAACACACGGTGGCAGCAGTTACAGGTTACACCTACACCGTCCACAAAAATCTTTCAAGTTCTCTCATTGTACAATTAGTAAGAACTTGGGTACTTAAAATGTATTTGTATTAGTTATTCTTAAAACTTTTCTTCCTGAAATTGTCAGATCACAGATTGAGTTTTGTTATGATTTGACTGTTGGAGCTGAGTGGTAATTTTTCATTCACATTTATATGGGAGTTTGTGTTGTTAATTGTATTTATCAGAATAAACAATTAGAATAAAGTAACATCAAGAAATTACCCCCCCCCCAAAAAAACCCAAACAAACAAAAAAACTCATTACCATTTGATTTCAGTGTATCATTTTAATGTACTCTCACAAGTTGGTGAACAGGTACAAGTTTGTCGCTCACGGTACTAAATCACACATCCATTGATAGTATAAATAGCCAACCTAATAATAATAGTACACATTTTCAAATACATAAAATCATCAAGTATCCAAGTCTTAAGTTACAGACATCAAATAAAAAGGCATACAAAATATCGCAGACGTTGGAAGTCCAGTTTGAAGCAAAAAAAAAAAAACAAAACAAAAAAAAACAATTAAAATAAAAAATTAATAATCCTAAAAAATGTAAAAAGGAAATAAAAACAAATCACATTTTGCACATGGCAGTTAATTAGTAAAGAGAAGGTGTGATGGAGGAAATTAAACAGTACGAGTTCCTAGACTTTCAATTGACAAATATAGCAACAATTAAGCATTTCATATTAAAAAATAGTTACTGAAAGGGCGTAAATGTGTAAGACTTCCTGCACGAGACAAAGGCAACAATTTGTTTTTGTTCCGAGTAGAAAAATGAAACACCTTTTTCCAAATGCCAGCAGGAGTAGACTCCCGCCTCGATTGCCTTTGTTCCACTTCGATTGTAAGGCATTTATGGAAGAACCATCTGATTTGAAGGCAGGCATACCTCTTTCTAGTCAGTCTTGAAACGGAACCCGAAAACTGTACGGGGTACATCATGATAACGTTAAATTAGAAATGTTGTTTAAGCACATTCTCAGGCAATGTAAACGCACTGGCCAATCAAAATCTTTGGGATGCGTTTTGCAGAAAACAATCCAACATCTTACAATGATACACGACTCAGCGCTGCCCTTCCGATTTTTTTTTGGAAATTTTGTATATTTGTTTTTAACGGGCACATGTAGAGAAAACAACAACTCCGGTTCACTTGACTCTTTTTCCTTTTTTGACACTTTGAACCTGGAGAGGGAAGGGGACAGTAGAATTATAGAGCATGGTTCTCCAAAGTAAAGTACTTCAACACAATGACTAAGAAAACCAGCCTGCCAGGTGATGAGCTAGCGAGGTTTGGTTCAACTCTTCCGTTGTGTGGGCTTGGCGTGGCTCAGGGTTTGGCTCTACTGGATGCAGCAATTATTGCGATGGCCATTGGAGTCTTTGAAGCGCAGGCGCATCTTTGGACGATATTTCTCCAGATAGAACAGCTGTTTGCTGTTGAACGCTCCCCGACGCTTCCTAAAAAACAAATGTAAGGTAAGCTTATAGTTTTAGTTTAATATATATACGGTCTGAGTGCATCGGTACAGAAGCTGCGAGTGAATGAAAAGTTTGGAATATCATGATGCATCGGTTATTGAATGTTTGCGTCCATAAAATTTGATGTGCTCAATAGAATATAATTTGACTTGCATTTAAAAGTGTTACCTTTTATTTGGGTAAAGTTTTTCCTTTCCCTAGACTCCATGCGCTGCAGATGTGTACACTAACAGTATGAGCTACGCAGATGCACTGCAGATCAAAACTGTTTAACGTCTGAATCTGACAGACACAGAAGACAGGCGACCATGTTTTTCTGAACGTGTATTTTTTACTAGAATACTGAATACTATCGTACACACCACAGACACTTCTGATCAGATATTCATATCTAACAGCACATCCCAGAACACCTTGCACAGGTATCTTAAAGTGACAGAACCTTTTTCTCTATCACCTACATTACAAATTGATTCAGCGAGGGAACAAGAAGATCATTTAGAAACATACAAAGAAATTACTTTGGAAACCAAGTCCTAACTTTTTCCCTGACTATGTGAGGTATGTGTTGTGAAATTGCACAAAAGCTACTTTGTAAAAAAATCCTGCTGTTATTTGATAAATAATTAAGCTCACTGAATTGCACTACACTTTTTTTTTTTTTTTTTTAAACCAGAATGACTTAGTTGAATCAGAATGTGCTTAATCGCTCTGTATAGTGATTTGGATCATATCGTGAGGTGCCACATGCATAACTTTAATATATCCAATTGGAGATGGTATATCGAGCTGTGTATTATATCAACCTTACAACTGAGACTCCCAACCCTAACACTCACACACTATAATATCAATGTACTGTTTAACACATTTCCATTTCTTTTTGACAATGACTATATAATCCATAGTTATTTATGATTCCACCGTATGTTCATTTATTTAATATTAATAACAATGCAACAACATATTTCTAGTATTTGTGTATGTAAAGTGTGCTCTTAAGAATTAATATCAGAACAAATCTGTTTCACTCCATTTCTGTGAATTATCTTTAATCATTAGGTATGGATATTGTCATAATTTAATTGATGCTACTCTTACTCATACCGTTTATATATTCGGTACTTTAATAAGTGGTCTTATCAGCTCTTTGCTATTTTACAGTTCAAATGATCTCATGAAGACCACAGACCATTACAACTCACATTTCATTCAATTCTTTAGTAGGAGAGTGCAGCAGCATTGTTTTGAACTAATCACTATCATACTCATATTTTCTTCTGGTAGTTAAGTCCATCTACTAACAAACCTGACTGTTTATATCACAGTAGCTTCTCCTTAATCATATCAGACAATATTTAGAATAATTTATTTCATGTAAAAGTTGATCATTTGTTCATTGATGCTCAAATATTTGCTTTGCTGACTTTGTCAACATCAGACATTCCCATTTCAACAATTAAGATTATTATGTTGAGATACACTAATCCAGATTAAATGTCACCCATCTTAATTTAATAGAAATCGACTGAAGCTTTAATAAAAAAAACAGCAGCACACTAAAGTTTCAGGTAATGAATATATCACATCAGTGAGTCATGTGTTTACAGTGAGTCACTCTTATCTCAGTGCATGTTCAGTAATGACTCATCCCTCTTGATTTTTATCCAGTCCGTTTCACAGGGAAACAGTCCATAAAAGAGTCGAATGGAATTCAATTCAGATTGTAATTTGATCAGTGTAAATACTTGTGATGTATATTAACAGTATAAATGGAGCTACTCAAGGAACATTAATTTATTCATAACATGACAAGTCACATTCATTTTTAATCATGAACGCTGAAAAATCTACATGTTGTGTATCGCACCAGCATCACGGATTCATTGTGACTTAAACCATCAATGGGAAGCTTCATTAGCTGCTCAAACAAATAAGAACTTTTGACTAAACACACTTGCAGCTTGTTCAATGGATTTTTACTTTGTAGCCATTAGAACTTACTGTCGAATGAACTGGACAGCATCTTCGTATTTCATCCCACATTCAATCAAGGCAAGCGCGACCAGAACAGGAGCTCTGAAAAGAGAACAAGGGCGTCAGGTAGACAGAAGGACTTTATTCACACAGCAGCGTTCATTCTAAACTCTTGCATGCTCTCTTGAATAAGGATTTTTTTTAAGTAGTTTTAGAAATTTGACCCTTAGATTTATGCTCAGGGACATATATTGAAATTAATCACAAAAAGCAACACAGATGTACAGGTGCAACTGCTGGGGGAGAGATGCTATAAAACCTAGTTATTCTTTGTCTTAACTTACTAAATTGTCTTTAACCAACAGGTTTTCTCTGAAAAGAAGCTTAAGTTTACAATGGTGTAAAAGAGCAGAGCAGTAAATCTTCCAGTTTTAGAAGTCAGAGATGGTCTTATTTCATCTCCATCCCAGCACTAACAGTCATGTAAAATATGACATGAGTTAAGAACATAATCCATTCATGTGCTCACCGCCCCAGTCCTGCCACACAGTGGACAGCGATGCAGCAGCCGGGCTCCTCCCTGAACTTCAGCTTAAGCAGGTTCAGCCAATCATCGACAATCTGGTTGGAGGGAGGGGCTCCATCATCAAATGGCCAATCCTGGCGGAGGAGAAGGGAAAGAGGGAAATGATGTCATTAGCCCTGTTTCTTGGAAACCAAAACAAAAGAACTGTGAAGGCTGAGCGAGCTGCAGGGAAAGAAAAATGTTTTCGTAGGGGGAAGGGAGAGCTGTTGGTGGCTTTTTTCCTGAACTAATATCTCATTTTGATGTCTGTTGATTTTTTTTTAAATGGCAGGTGTGAAATTAGTCAAATATTTACTTAATAAAAAATTAAATGTTTGGTTTTGTGCCATCATGTAAAAAAACAGGGGTGTGGAGCTGTCTTTTTCAAAGGAAAAAATAAAATCTATGAACAGAACTGCAAAAAACGTAGTCAAGACAGAAATTCCATGTCTATCTAATTCAATTAACATTTTAGTGTATTTTAAGGCTTTTGGAAAGTGCACAGGTAATTTCATTATTAGGAGGTTAACTGATAATGAAATGATCATTAACTAGCCTTTAAACAGAACTTCAAGCAAAATGGTGAAACCATACAAATGTTGGAATAGGCCTAGTGTGTTCAAATGTTGCGAGAATGAAAAGGTTCACATGGTTCCCTTTGGGCTGCTCATTGTGTAAAGACAGGGCTGAGTAACAGTTTGTATAATGCAGATGTAGAAATATGTCCACCAGTAGAGATCTCACAAGACCGTTTCCACCAGTCTCTTGGTCTAATACACAGGTAGGTTATGCAGCCAATCAGAACAGGATTCTCATGTGATCTTCTAAATCTAGCCATTTCACAAAAAAGACAAAATGGAGGAAGAGAACGAGTGAAACTGTAAAGATTGAATTGACTTAAGTCAAGCTGCTGTTTATATACACCTCAAACCTGTAACACTTGGAACCTTGAAAACTTCCATACTGACTCATTTATTTGTAATTCAAGTCTTGCCTGATGTGATCAGTTGTGTGTATGTGTATATATATATATATACATACACACACACACAAACGACAAGCACTTAATTCTCATTTAAGGAATTGAAATTCTTACCTCTAATAACATAGTTAAAAGGTTAATAACCAAATAAAAGCTACAGAAAGGAACAACATCCTGATTGTAATGCAGCCTGTGACATGTTGTACTGAATTGCTAAAATTACACAATACAAAGACTTTTTTAAAAGTGAGCATTCTGAAAGATAGCAGAGGGAAAATAAAAAAAAGGTGTAAACTTACCAGAACCTGGATCCCCTCCTTCACCACCAGAGTTGCATCATACGTGGCCTCACAAACTCGAACAACCGTGGTGACTCCATATTTCTTCAGCTCCTGCATAAATACAAAAGATTATTTTTTATTCAAACAGAGGAACAAAAGCTGCCTCAGACACAAGTGTGAAAATCCTAAAAACTCTATAATCTTCTAAGAGGAACATTGCTACTTTACAGGTTACCATTTAACTCAATCTCAATAGAAAAGGTTTCATTATCTCATGCAATAAATCTCTTTGCTACATCCAGATATAGATATTGTTACGTCTCACTCAAAAACATATCATTCATATGGAGTCTCACCTCAATGAACTTGTTCAGGGTGGCGTTGGTGGGATTGTGGGTAATGAGAAACCGCATATTTTTGTAAGTGATCTCCACAGGGGCTGGTCTGTTCATACGAGCCATTGTGATGACGTAAAAAAAAATCAAAGTAACAAAAGCCGAAAAATGTCTTCCACAGAGTAACAACAGAAATGTAAACAGTTTAACTCGGAGGGAATGTCAAACGAAAATGTCCAACAAGCAGAACTCCTCCGGCCTTCTTCCGAAGTTGGCAAGAATATTGAAAATAAATACAAAATGTGACAGGCAATGGGAAAATTTGGGGAATTGGCAGCCAAAAAAGGGCGGACAATCAGAAAAACAACTTAAAACCCTCTATTTTGGAATAAAAGAAAAGAAAAGGAAGAAAAAAAAAAACCAAGGCTGGTTCCACCTTGATTCTAGCCAGGCGGAAGCCGACGAGGGCAGTGTGCAGCGGGTGGAGTTACCCCATCCAGGCCGAGTTGTCGCTGGTTCTGGGAGGCGTCCCGGTCCTGCCAACTTTCCGGGGTCCCTCCTGTGGCTCAAGTGCGTCGGATCGATGGCGAGTTTGGCTGTTCACTCGTCTGCATATGCAGCGTGCTGAGCCTGGCAGTAGTCCCCACTGCCCTTCAGAAACTCCATAAATGTGTGACCCAGAACACCACAGAACTGCTGCAGGACACAGAAGGGGGCGAGGAGAACAGGGTTTTAGGCACCAGATGACAAAGAGGACTGCTGTGTTCAATCTGAAGAAGGGTCCGAATTTTACTTTTTGACTCACAGAAGGAACAGACAGATGAAAATGCTCCATCCCAGCATAGTATTGATGAGCCAAATAAGTAGACTGAACCTTGGAGTCACATATGCATTAGCCACAATGGATATCCAGGAGTTAATGTATAAATCACCGATTTTTACTTAAGTGATTGGCGTTATCTTTGTAAATTTTGTCACACAATAGTGAATACAATAATCAAATCAATGCCAGCAACAGACTTTTTAACTTATATTCTACAAAGACCAGAGATCTTCAAGAGTAGGGGTTGGTTTTTAAATAATACAGACATTATGCGCATTTGTTTCAACAGCAGCAAAAGACGCACTAATTTTCTTGGCCAATTCTATTTGCTAAGACATTAAAACTTACTAGTTTAGATTTCTGTCTTTCTAAACACTACAACTGATAGCATATATGAACATTTTGAACAGTGCGTACATAGATTAAAAATCTAAATAAAATACTATTAAGCAGCAGCAATACATCTGCTCTTGTCTTTCAAGTAGTTGACACACTAAGATGTTTATGTGTCACTATGTACAAGATATGAACCATTGAACCATACAGCCCAAATTTCTAAGACTGATCAGCAATTCAGTTATGGAATGCTAAAAAAAAAATATAATCAGGAACCAGTTAACCCAGTTAAATAACAGCAGCTTGGTGGATGGAGACCTGCTCATAAAATCAAAAAGGTTTAATTTCATTGAAACATTTGAGAAGTGTGACAAAAATCATTAAAAGCAGTGAAGGTAACTGAAGAGTTTACATTTGATCAATACTTGCTAAATCAAGTAGTGCTTAAAGACACAGAAAATGTGGATTTTATCACACTAATGCTTTCTGTAAATCTCTTGTCATATGACAATTTGCAAATATTCCCAGAAAATATTCATTCTCAGCCATTATGGCAAAACACAAATGTCTGAAAAAAAATCCAAAAAATAGGAATACATACATCTTTGCTGTTATTTAATGACATTTCTGAATCACAGAAAAAACACTCTTACGTGTGTAAACATAGAAATCCGACTGTCTGCCTACTACAATACATCACAAAACTGAGATGAAAAATCACAAAGATGTGGATCATGACTGCGATAGAAGACATTGGAATATGATCTTTTGGCCACCATTACCTGACAGCCTGTTATATAAAGTCTGAATGCAGAACTGTGTAATATCCTACCTAATGGAAGCCAGTGTACAATAGGAGGGATGTGTCATTTCTGACATCTGGGTCATATCTGTGAAGGCTGAGCTCAACAGGAGGCCTGCAGGAGGGCTTTAACATCATCACCATCATAAATCTGACTCAGACACTTTCACTGCCATTTTGTTCCCAGTGATTTTTTTTCTTTTACACGAGGAGAATGTGTTATATTCCATTGTGTTAAGTCCTCTTCACATCAATGTTTGCCTCCTGCTTATACTTAAAACGTTTAGTACTGATATTTCAGATAGATTTACAGAAATCTCCTACATCTAACTCCATTGCACAGTTTCACCACAATTTTATAAATGTAATGTGATATTCTTCAATCAATTATACAACCCATACGATTGATTGAAGAGTATGTATCACTTTGTACATGACAACATGATTTACACATTTATCATCAATTACTTAAGTTCATTTACACCTTAAGGACTTTGTGGATTTTTTCCTCAAATATACCTAATGAGAAGTATGTTAGATTGCTAATTTTAAAACTGTTTAACCAATATTAATTGAAAAGGCACACGCAAATAAACACACGTACATTTTCTGCTCGACACAAGGTAAGCTGGACAAGTATGCTTTGTTAATCCGGTATTTTCCGGCTGAAAACCAGCATCTTGTACAAAATATTACACGACGCCCCAAAGAGCGCAAATGCTTGACAATGAAGGTGGAATAAGAAAACCAAAGAAACACGAAGAAAAGCGGTGGTTTATAGGAAAAATGGGTTCACGCGTTCTTTTAGAGAACTGTGAAGTGCCCTTTGTGTGGAGGCAGACTGGGCGCCATCATATGGCGATAGAGGCCTATAGGTGCGTTCAGGAACTGGGAGACACACTACATATACGGTGGTTTAAGGTGACAAAGACGACGACGCTTTAGAATGTGAGGCTGGACGTGTCGGTATGAAATGGCGAAGAAAATGTCGAATGCGTCCTTAGTTTAATTCAAGTCAAAAGGCATCGATTTTATACGTGAGAGAAACTTCGAGTGGCCGGTAAGGACCAGCCCGACCTCACCGTGACGAACATTATACAAACCTGTACATACACTTCAGAAACCGTGGAAAATCCAGAAAGGTCAATTTGAGTGATAATTAAGGCATTTATTGAATACTAAGGAAAGGTTTGTGTCGAGCAGGCCGTGATTTTAACGAAGAAACGTAAAGGCCAACTGCTAACCGAGGGACGGCGAGGTACAGATTTAATGTGACACTCAGTAGAGAGAAAATAAGAAGCAAAATGAAAGCAGAAAGGTGTTACTTACTGGGATATGCTTACTCATTGAAGATTGTAGCTTAATCATACAGACGGTCCCCAGAAAAAGGTAAAAATATGAAACGGTTCTCCACCATACAGGCCGATGCTGTTTCTCCGAGTGGAGCCGAAGTCTCCTGTTGGGCTGAGAAGAAGCGGCGAAGCTACCACGAGCATACCAACACTTCCGGTTAGGATTTTCAAAGTAAAACGAGACAGCCCGCTGATGCAACTGCAGTGGAAAAAACGACAAATTCGGAGAGTTTTGCAGTTAAGTGAAAGATTAAAAAAAGAACAAACACAATAAATATAAGGGGGATGGATCAACAACACTTCATTTTTCTTGTAATGCAAGCAATTCAGTTTTCAGTGATCTGAAATAGAGTAAAGGTGATGCAATACTACCATTAATTGAAATACTACAATTAATAAAAGAAACTGAAATAAAAAAGACATTGATAGCTTTTTACTTATTTTTGTGAAGAGTGAAGTGCTGTGATGGCTTTTTTGTTGTTGTTACTTGACTGAAAAACAATGCAATTTTGCATAATTTTGGACTTATATTATTTCAATAGTTATGAAACAGCTCAAAGAAATCCCAAACAAATATGCTTATTAATAAAATAAAATCAATATACAATTTAACGTGGACAAATAGCCTAACAGACAGCTATAATTATTTCCTGAGAATATAATGTTGGTTTCGGGGCTAATATGGTAATTTTCTCTCCAGAATCATAAAAAAAAATCGTATTTCTTTAAATTACGTGCTGCAAAAACCACAGTCTTACAATGCTAAGAAAAACTTTGGAACCGCTTACATCTTTTCAGCTGAAAAAAAATGCCTATAAAGTTTTTATAATTAGTCTATGGTTGATGCAAACAGATCCTATAGACTTTTACTGATTACTTCCTAACTAAATTTCGGCATAAATGCTGTGTTAGAGCAGACACATGTATTTTATTTAACCTTTATTTAACCAAGAAGTCTCTGGAGATAAAATCTGTTTTTCAAGGGAGACCTGAATTTTGTAAGCCTATAGGTGCAAAATGTGAAGTAAATGGCAGAAAGCAAAATTCAGGCAAATCATTTTAATTGTAATAATAATAATAACAATAACAATAACAACAACAACAACAACAACAACAACAACAACAACAATAATAATACAAATTATTATTATTATTATCATCATTATTATTTACTGAATTAGTGAAATAGTACTTTTTACAGTATTAATATTTTCCTTTCATTTAAGCTACCAATAGGCTTCTAGCTCTCATATAGACTAGTATTTTTTTTTAGTATTGTATTGTAGATATTGTTATGTTATTATCACTTCTATTTATGTCTGCAGTTCATAGTCGAATTTTTTATTCAGTCACATCTTCGTATTATTTCTCACTCTTATTTTGTCGTGTGATTTCCTAGCTGTGCTAGGTTTTTTACCTCTAACTTCACACCTCTCTTAAAACCCCACCCTGAAAATGTGAGGTGTTGTGCCCAGACATCTCTCCCTACTGCCACCCCTCCATCCTTCCCAGGTCAGCTGGTCTCCTCCGCCTCCTGGGAACAGACACGGAGAGCAGACAACAAAAAAGGAGGCAACTGAAATGAGGTGCATGTGGTTTAGGATTACAGCTGAACAGACTTAAATGCAAGTCATTTCAGGTTTAAGGGTCAGTTAAATAGAATTATTGAAGTTAGTTACAAGAGTAAGACTATGATATATCCAGAGGAATTTCAGGGGAAAAGGAGGAGAAAAACATAAGTTGTAAGGAAGGAAGGAAGGAAGGAAGGAAGAATGTCTGTTCCAATAGATAGATAGATAAATAGATGAGTAATTCATTCTGGTGGTTAATTTGTTGGATCAAAATGTTGATTTATTAAATCCCATCTAATTATAAAATCCATGACCATTTATTACACACCTGTTCCCTTTTAACAAGATATTAGTCAGTACATGCCCTAATAAATATTTTGTTTTCTTTCTATATAATTTATTTAAAACAAAAACAAATGTGTAATGTTTTATAATCTAGGCTTCAACTGTCCTTATCTCATGCTTTAAATGATGAACCTTTTATAAATTGGTTAATTTTATCAGATCATTTTAAGGCATATAAAGGGTTTGAAAATACAAGATTGAAGAGTTTTATCCATTGCTTTTGCAGTTTCATTAAACATACAACTTAAAGTGAAATGTAAACTGACCCATTGGAGGTGAAATGAAGATGGAATAAGTAAACAGTTAAAAGTAAAGATATAACATCAACAATAGTGTATAAAAGGCATCTTTACAACAGGAATAAGAATTTTGATTTTCAGTTGCTTACATTTAATTTTTTTTTTCATCTTAATTTTCTGCAAAGTCTGTAACGTCTGAAATTCAAGATGAAGAAAACCTGATCATTCTGTTCTTTAAGAAAACGCACTGTGGATTGAAGCTTGATTTCAGTTGGACAGGGCCTCTGAAATGCAAACCCTGTCAATACCAGCAGCTTTTGTCTGGTGCTGGTAGTTGTTGCGTGTTTTTATCCCTCTGGAATAAATACGTTTGCTCCCATATCTTTCTAGAAGCGCAAACAGAGCTGCTGAGCTCTGCGGTTTCACTCTGCAACCACACAAAAGTCACTCTGAATTGTTCTCAGTTTCAGCCAATGAGCTCAAAGCAGAAGTGGTTCAGTGTCTACCAGCCACCGGCCGGTGCCAGTTTCCAGCCGGACGTCTGTGGGTTTTGGGGGGCTTAAAGAATTTTCTAATCCGTCACCATTGTACCAATTGTCTATAAAAATTAATGTGCGAGTGAAGCTCTGTCTTCACATGAGGGCTATCAAATTCCAATTCACTGTTAATGAAAGAGCACAAACAAAGAAATGAATGACTCTGAAGATTTCAAGGTAACAATTCCACATCTAACTTTGTGTTTTCATTGTGTAATACAATATACAACATGCAGTTCTTCAGTTATATAGTTTTTCTACTGACTTTTTGAGTCTTGCATTGTCTTTTTTCATACACACCTCGATGTCTTACCATTCTTGTGATAGACACATTGTGTGTTTTCCAGGACCAGGGTAGAAGCAAAGACCAAATAGATGGTACAGGAATGAGTCTGGGCAACAGGAAGGGTGTGAGGGTGACTGGGAAATACGTGCCTCCAACAGACTGGAGCAGCAGTGGAGGTCCCTACATCGTCCACTCTCCCAACACCACCCCCATACCTCCAGACACCCCCACTGTGATCTCCATCGGCCCTCTGCTTCACAGGCCATCCGACCGTGGTGATGATGCCAGGATGAGTGACCCTGAAGCAGGGTTGTCCCGTGCTGAGATTCCCAGGCAGACTGTGGAGGAGCTGAAGTCCATCCTGAGGGACAGTCCTCTGGTCAGCATCCGGGGCAGTGACGAGGGGAAACCTGGCAGCCCATATACGTACCTCCACGGGAGCAGCGGTGGTGGAAGGCCTGATGGACGGCAGGACGATGGAAACCCCCACAGGACGTTCAGCACCTTCAAACCCCACTCTGATGCTTCCAGAAGGGGGCCCTGGTCCAGAGGTAGCACATCTATTCAGTTGCCTTCCAGCATGGATTCATCCAGCTCATTCAGGTCTGATGCCAACACAAATAGGCAGCCTGGGTTTAGTGTTCACACAAATGCAAGCAGTGGATCCTGGGGAGAGACTGGAGCTTCTCATACAGGTTAGTGAAGATCTGAGACGAGAAAAGATGAGTTAATGCCTTCTTTTATAACTTTGGCAGATATGAATCATAGATCAGTGACATTCGATCAAGTTTTACATCTCAGTGTAGAGTCGTTTCTACCTCAAATTTGACTGGGTTTTAATCATTAATTATTTGCTCTATTTGACCTTTGATGATTTAGATGATTTTTAAAATGTGAAGTTGTGATTTTTAGGCAAAGATGGTGTGAAATTTTAGCTGTCTTATTATGATTGCTACTATTTAGTGATGCTTGATGTAGGTATTCTTCAGTGTGTTATTGCTATACAGGTGTTGTTTTTACAAATTTCTGACTTTTTTAAAAAAAGGATTACTACTTTTTGATTTTTCTTTGCTTTTTGCTTAATGTGTATGCTACAGAATTACTTAAAACATGTTAACGTGTAACATTCAGGGGAAATCTAGCTACAGAAATTAAATGTAGTCAGAAATGGAGTCATAATTATATATTCAGTGGTGTAAAATATTCCTGAAATAAGAACTGTGTTTTGATTTCTTTACAATAAGCCATTCATTTCTTCCTCTGTGTTTCTGTATTATCTCAGAACAGACTTCCTCTTCTTTTCTTTCTTTTTTCTTTTTTTTTTTTGTATTAAGAAGACGGGCTAGAGTTAACAAAACAAACACGGACTCTATAACAAGGGACTTTATGTTTTTAGTTCCACTGTAGGGGAAGATGAGGAGAGGGGTATTCACTTGGATAATACTGTTATAGGTGATTCCTCATTCACTCAACCTTCAGTATTGACTAGAAATCAAACAGTCCTGGTTTAGTGTTTAACTCAAAGAACAGGTTATTTTGGACATGCTCAGGGTAACGCACTCACAGTTACTTTTGTTCATGAGATATTTAGCATTTTGAAACTGTCCAATGACATGTTTTTGCAGATTTGTCAAACTCTGTTCCACAGATAACGACGACGGGACCATAGAGATCTCTGGGAATCAGAGGTTCGTTTCAGCCATGGAGCAGATCAAGCAGCAGATCGCCAGAGAGAACATCAACTTTGTTCGCTTTGAAGCCACAGACCTCCATGGGGTGTCCAGATCCAAGACAGTGCCTGTCCGCTTCTTCCATGTAAACACCTCTACTCTCTATTTATGATTGTTTTTACATGTGCACTAATACTCCACTACTATTTAGAACACAATAATATTTCTAATTTGACACGAGTTGTTTCCTCATAAACGGTAAATCGCAGTTGGATATTCCAAATCAGGCCTTATTTGTCAGTTTGCAACACAAAAGAACAGCCCATATTTTTATTTGGAAGAATAAACAGACTACTTTAAACATTATGCAAGACACAGATATTAACAGGGTTCTGCGCAACTATCACAACAGAACCTTTTAAAGTAGGTGGTTTAACGAATTAAAGAGGGTTCACCACTGGAAGATTTGTCAAAAATCGTAAACAACATAATAAGGTGCTGTATGCATGGATGGTACATACATTTTAATTAGCCATGTAGACTACTTAGTGAGAATATTGACTTTTTAAAAGATAAAACATGAAATATTTTGTGCATGTAAATAAATATAGGTGTTCTGTTTTGAAGTATTATTGTAACATCGAAATAAGAAGTACAGTAAAAAAAAAAAAAATTAAAAAAGCTCCAATCAGAAATAGAAAAGCATTATTATATTACTAGAATGTTCTTTTTAGGTCTTGATTAACAATTTAGCACTAAAGAGCTGACAAACATGTAATAAAAGAGACTGAAACTGGAAATGTTGTAGGTAATGGTGATAGCAACCAAATAAGGACTAGGGTTTGTGGCAAAGCGTATTGAAAACTGGATGATATTTAAGTTAGCTTTGACTTCTAGACTCTTGCCTGAGAAATATTAGAAAAACAATGGAAACAAAGAATGGCATGTGATCACAGGCTATTATTGATGTCATGTAAACATTTCATTCACAGGAGAAAGCGGTTTATGGAGTTCCGATGCCAAGAAGCTACCTGGAGCTGACCCTCAGCCCGAAAAGTAATGAAGTGGATCACGCCAACACTGCCAACTTCAGCAGCGATGTCCTTCTGATCCCTGACCTTTCCACATTCAGGGTCCTTCCCTGGGCAGAGCAGACAGCCCGGGTCATCTGTGACCCCTGTACGGTCACAGGGAGCCCCCTGCGCACTTCCCCTCGTCTCATTGCTAAGCAGCTCCTTGGTCAGCTGCAAAGTCTGGGATTTTCCCTTCACTCCTCATTCACATATGAATGCTGTGTGCTGGGAGCTCCGGACAGAATTGGACCAAAGACGCTTCTGTTTCCTGCCACCACCCTGCTGAGCAACCATGACCTGCCTTTCTTCCAGCAGTTGGTGGACAGCATGTACTGCATGGGAGCAGACATAGACAGCATCGCCTCCGCCAGTGGCCCAGGACAGATGGAGATCAACCTGAGGCCGGAGTTTGGGATCGCAGCTGCAGATAGTGCCTTCACCTTCCGCACTGGCATCAAAGAGATGGCTCGTAAACACAGCTACATCGCCAGTTTCTTCACTGATGATGGCCTTTACAATGCTGGTGTGCTCTCTCACAGCTTGTGGGACGCAAATGGTCGACGTAGCCTGTTCCACAGTGGAGAAAAAGCAGGTGAAATGTCTGAGATTGGCAGGAAGTGGTTGGCTGGGCTCCTCACCCACTCAGCGGCCTTGAGCTGCCTGATGTCGCCTGGCCTGGGTTGCCGAAGCCACATTGCCAAGACTATCAAAGACCCCAAACGGATGCTGTATGCCACCTGTGGGTGCAACGACAACAGCAGTTCCTTCAACATCAAGTGCCATGGTGGGAGAGAGACGCACATTGACAACAAACTGGGCTCAGCCATGGCAAACCCTTACATTGTGCTGGCCGCCACTGTGGCCGCTGGACTGGACGGCATCAGAAGAAACTTGAGTGTTGAAAGTGGTCTGAACAAAGCCCCAACTCAACAGAAAGAATTCTCCATTCCTGTAAAGCTCGACGATGCTCTGGAGGCTCTGGGGGATGATCATGTGATCCGCAGCGCCCTTGGAGAACCGTTTGTTCAGTATTTCATCGCCATGAAAAAGTTTGAGATTGAGACCCAAGAGCTGGATGATGAGAGAAACAAATGCCTGGAGTACTTCATCTAGAAAACCTCCTGTAACATGTGCAAATACCTCCTCCTGCCATACGAATGGAAACATGACAAGCAACTGCTTTACAAGAAAATGTTTTTTATTTATTTATAAAATGTGAAGCTTATGGTGCAGATTGTAGATATTTTTCAGAGTCATTTTAAAATAAAGTTTTAATTCAGCCCTCAATGTGCAAAGCAGTATTGTGCAATTTTGTTGTTGGATGGGTATATTTTGTTTTCAATATTGAAAGATAATACCGATAAAGCTATTCTAACACAGTACTATGTGTCTTCCTTTAGTACAGGAAAAGAAAGGAAGATAGACTTGTAAATGTATGACTAAACCATGCCAAAATTTGGTTCAAACAAACTTTAACTGCTTTTATCTGCAATTTTCTTACATTTTTTCACTGAAGGCCAAAAAGATCATAAATCTTAATTTTAATGACATGTGATGTTGACTGAGCTGATGAGATGTTATTAACCAACATTCATTTACTTCAACAGTAATTCTTTTGGTTTTGTACTGTACACAATTTAAGACAGTAAGACATTCAAATAAAAACTTTGCTTTTTGAGACTTATGGGCCCCAATAACATGACAATAAACGTAATTGTACTGTATGATAATTATAAAAAGGCCAATCACACAACCCTCTTATTTTCTTTTCTTATCGTGACATTTATGTTGCTGAGATCTTAAAATCCAATCCAAAAAGAGGACACCTATCATTTGTAAACATTACTTCATGCACACTCAGCATTAATATATTATTTGTATGTAAAATCCAACTCGCACAGATTGAAGATGACAAAGGAAGACAGCAGTAGTGACCTTGTACAATGAAAGAAAAATAAACATCACTGTAATGAATGAAGGATTTCTTGGCAGACTTTTGTGCCAATAATGATGATTTCTTTTGGCCTTTTCCCTTTTGGGGTCACCACAGTGAATCACCTTTGCATGTTGATTTGGCAGAAGTTTTTACGTCGGATGCCCTTCCTTACACAACTGGATAAAAATGGGATGTGCGCCCATTTGTGGCCACATCACGATATATAGCATAAAGAACTTTTCCCAAGGGGTCACCTGGGTCTCAAACCGGCCATCTCCCATACCAAAGACAGTGGTATTAGCCACTGAGCTACCCAGTTGCTAGGATACACTTCTAGCCAAATGTCAAGATGGTTAAAGTCCTCAAGAAGCCTATGAGGCAGGTCCAAAATATAAAAAGTACAAAAATATCCTGACTTTGAAACTCTATGTAGTGATAAATCATCATCTCCGACCACCTGTACTCCCATTATAACATAATACAAATTGTACTCTGCACTTTTCTGATTAAACTAGTAAGAATCTGGAAAAATACACCACACCCTCCATAAATATGTATACGTACTATATGTATTCGTGTGTGTTCTGTTATTAATGTTTAATTACTGTCTCTTTTATTCATGTCTGCAACATTTGTAGGACGCAAATCAGGTTTTCATTTTGTACTTAATGCAAATATGGAAACAAAGAACTTGAGCTCAACCTCAAACAGAGTGAAAATGTACAACATGGAATTACACACAGCAAAAGTACTTAAAAACAAACCAGTTCATTATAAATACATGTGTTTTCTTGAATAGTAATCACTGTATGACTCATTGGATGTTGTACTGTGTACTGTCACATGCACCCTGTTGTAACACCAAACATCACAAACATCTTCACCCACCAGTATCATTTTCACTTCAGCATGATTTCCATCTCTGTGAAAAGCACTAAAGAACAACTGGTACCTCATAATTTGGGTTTTGGCATCAAGTGGTAAATACCCTCCCTGATAAGATGAAAAGCATCAAAAGAAAATACCGCTTTAAGGCAGTTATGATAAATACAAAACCCATATCTTTGTATGTGGGCCAAAACAAACAATAGTTTTTCCACAGCAGACATTTGGAGTTGGTGTAAAACACACAGTTGTAATTAGCGCCATTGATAATAATTCCATCCCATTTATGTGCATTGATTTAAGGGTTTGGAACTGTGCACGCTGGATGAGCTTCAAGGGGAAACTGAATGGAACAAAACCAGGATTAAACACTGACCTGCACACATACAAGATCTATTGTCAGTATTAGTGATGTGCATAAATGATCAGTGGGTTAGTCAGAATATAATCAACATCTTTTTAAAGAGTTAACTAATTTTTATTTTGGGGTGGAGTTGGGGGTGATTTATGTTTTACTTCATGTTGGAAAAATGTTTTTAAAAAATAAAATGATTGATCAGTCCTTGCCACTCCTTCACAGGTAAGTTTTATTATTATTATTATTATTCATTCATCTTCTGAACCTGCTTTATCCTCACTAGGGTTGCTGGAGCCTATCCTGACTACCTATGGGTGATGGTGGGTACACCCTGGACTAGTCGCTAGTTCAATGCAGGGCTGACATATAGAGACAAACAACCAATCACACAATTTCACATTCTCTGCAATTTTAGGTCGACCTATTAGTTTATTACCAACTAGTGCATGGGGTGTACAACTCTGGTCCTCGAGAACTACTCTCCAGCATGTTTTAGATGTATCCCTCTTCCAACACACCTGACACTCATTATCTATTATAATATAACAATAGGCTTATCATTTGAATCAGGTGTTGTCTAAAACACATGGGATAGTAGCTCTCAAGGACCAGGATTGTACTAGTGCGTGTCTTTGGATGGTGGGAGGAAGTACCACAAACAATACAACACACCAACTCAGAACACAAAGGTCCCTGGTCGGAATGGAACCCAGCACTTTCTTCCTGTAAGGTAACAGTGCTATATACTGCCCCACCATCTCACCTTGTTATTATTCTGACTATTGGTGGAGGGCACATCTTAATTACATCAAACAAAACTGATTAAAACTGGCTTGATTATTTAACTTCAAAAAGTAGTTAAACATTATGTTACAAATCACACTTTTCATGGCAATATATTTTTGTGATTTCCCACATGGTATAGTGGAGGAAAAGAATAATCAGAATGGCAACACAAGCAGCAGTGTATAATACACAACCTGGTCAAAACAGTCTCCACTTGGATTTAACTCATACAACAGTTCCATTAGATAATGTTTTACTTGCAACAAGTTGTTGAATCCTTTATCTGATGCAGTAGCTTCTCATTTCTCAAACAAGTATAATTTTGTAGAAATTGTCTCAATTTTGCATAAGTGAAGCCGAAACATCTGGATCTCCCCCTGGAAGCAGTTAGCAGCAGTACAGACAAAGGACATAGAATAGCTAGAACTGAAACTCAATATATCTTTCCACTGAACCAAAATCAAAGAGCAACTGAGCATCTTTTCTACCATTATGGTATTAAAGCAGTTCTCAAAGAGTCCTACAACATTGTTTTCAGCTGTAGCAGCACAACTATGCCACATTTCCACTATGTGGAACCAGCTGAACTTGACTCAGCTCAACTGGACTCGGGTACCAGGTTCTATTCCTGCAGACCGTTTCCATTACAGGATACTACTGGCTTCACAGTACCTGGATGTCATAGCAACGTGGCACGTAACTTATGTGACATCTGCTCAGAAAGTTGCTGATGAACTCACTTGTGTGTTCTCTCAAGCTCACATAGATTTTTATCATCAGCCATCAGGAACAGAAATGTCTGAATCACCTTGACTGGTCAAATGTGTAGTTTTGCAGGCTGCCATTATGTGGATTAACCTACCAGTATATTTACTATAATCTTCCACATCTGTATTTTAAAAATGGAGGGTCGCAGATTGAAAACAAAATGACACATAAGCAACTCTCTGTAGTGTTTATACATCACGTTTTAGTATCTCTTCCCCTGTCCCTTAACCCTCAGCGGAGTAGTTACCAAAAACTAGTACCAGGTACCAGATTCCAGGTTCTTTTATGTAATGGAAATGCAAAAAGGCCGAGTCAAGTCTTGATGATTTGAGCTGGTACCATTTAGTGGAAACACAGCACTACACCTCCACCATTTTGGACTGAAAACCGTTGTAAAAAGAGCGTCTAAATAAGCTGTTATATACCACAAATGCTTCGTCCTTAGAAACTACAGTACAATATTCAGTAAAAATTTATAAGTTTAACTACTGCCTTTTTAGGTAGATTAGATTGAGTCTTTTACAGATCATCTTTCTTTTTACTGCTTAGGTTGTTTCCTGGCTTGAAATTATGTCACAGAAGTAACAGCAGCTTCTGTAATGACAATATTTTGGCTGTACTTTATTCATCTTTATAAACATTGTATGAGTTGTATGTGTGTTTTGCCTGCTTGTACAATCCAAAATGTCTGTTGAGAAGTTTATACAACTCATCCCTGAGCAACATGGTTTTATTAAACCACTACTTGTTTTTGGTGATTAGATGTCCTACTCGCTGCATGAATCGTCCCAGTTTGTTGTCAGTACCGCTTTGTGTCTGATACGTTGGATATCTAGACTCACGCCTGTTCAAGGAGGCACTTTTGTCTTTCTCTGAGCAGTGGATGTTTCCTGTCCTCCTTCCTTTATCAGGAAGAACGTCGTCATTACCAAGCAAATATTCATACCGACTGTAGGCTTTGTCCTCTCTGGACCGTTGGTCTGCTGTTCCGTCATTGGCCAGAGTCCCCTTCAAGACTTGTTCCTGGTCTACTGTGAGGTTTGTCTTTCTTTTACTTGAACGCTGAGGAGTTAACCGATTCATTGGAAAAGGAGATTTCGGTTTTTCTGTCTCTGATGGAGAGCTGAGAGAGTTTTGCGACCTGGTCATGCTTGGTGGTTGACCTTTTTTTGGTGTTTGATCTGTTGCAGATTGCTTCCCAAGTGAGTTGTCTGTTGTGAGCGACTGGATTGGTCCTGAAGGAGTCTGGATTGGTCCTGAAGGAGTCTGGATTGGTCCTGAAGGAGTCTGGATTGGTCCTGAAGGAATCTGGATTGGTCCTGAAGGAGTCTGGATTGGTCCTGAAGAAGTCTGGATTGGTCCTGAAGAAGTCTGTGATCTTAGTGAAGGCTTTCTTTGGAGTGGTTTGTCATCTTTTTTACTTGTTTTTGGTTCATCTGATGTGATTGTCGATTGTACTTTGGATCTCACTGAATTCTTCCTCTGGAGTGTTGGTTCTTGTTCTTTTTCTGCATGACTTCGCTTAGTTTCTCCAGATCTGTTTGCAACCTTTCGGACACTTTCAGCTTCATTTGATATTGATTTCTTTCTTTCTTTCAGAACAGCTGAACCTGAACTGTTAGCTGCCTTACCTACAGAAGGGCCATGGTTTCCTTTGGGTGCATCCTGACCTTGCAATTCTTCGGCTGTACTACATTTTCCAAAATTCACCTTCGGGACAACTTTCTCACTTTTGGATGTTTCTACATTTACCTCTTTTGGTGCAGCTAACTCTGAACTGTTGACATGGCTATTTGAAGCCTCTTTCTCTTCTGGGATTTCAGTCAGAGAGTCCATCGGTCTTTGGAGCTGCATGCTGAGGCTGCTGGGTTGCACATGCTTGGCTGATGGATCATTTACTTTTGTGTCAAGATCAGCAGCTGAAGTTGATCTGGTCAGTGGTTCATACCAGTCACACGTTGCTGTCTTTCGCTCTGAAACCATTTTGACATCATGGTGAGAAGCAGAGCGGTGACCGTCTGAGAGAATTTGCTCTCTTTTGTCACCTTCTTTGTTTGGTGTACGGTCCTTAACTTGTGTGTATGAGTCTAACTCAGCAGTGCTGTGTCTGACATCCAGACCTCTCGATGAATTTAATTTAGATCTTTCTAGAGTTGTATACCTCAAGGACTCCTGACTTTGTCTTAGATTGGCGTATTCCTGCAGACTGAACCTCTTTTGCCTAATTTCTTCGAGTCTGGATTTAATATCTCTTGACCGGCTGTGAATCATCTGCGACTGATGCTCATTTAAACCTGTGTGACTGCTGTATGGAGATGTCATAGGAGAAAACGCCTCACATGGTGCATCAAGAGGTTTGTTGCTGTCGTTAAAATAGGCATCAATTTTCCACCTGTGGAGTGACGTCTCTGAGTTGAAAGGAATTAAATTCTGGTCTGGACCATAACGAGTTTGGTGTCTTATGTGGTGCTGAGATAATCTGTTGGTTAGCGTTGTGTCACCGCTCCTCAGGTTGGGTCCGTTTCTGTCAGCAGGAAGTCCGATATCCTTGGTGCCCATTCTCAGACGAGTCATGGAGTTTATCTTCTGCAGGTCTCCACCATAACTGTGTCCTCTGACCATATTCGCAGAGTCAGGACAGAGATGCAGCCTCTCCTGGACACTCAGGCCTCTGCCTAACGCTGCACTGTTAAACCGGTCATCCTGAGCGCTTCTCATGCCATTCATCAGTTTGGGTTTCATGGGGATTTGATGGAGGGATTGCTGGCTGGAGTTAGGGCTGTGCAGGGCTACAGCCTCTCTCAGGTACTGGACCGGAAGCCTTTCCTTGGACAGAATGGATGGAACTGTAGAGCGAGCGTATAGTCGTCTGAACTCCTCATCAAAAGAGCAAACCAGCTGTCCTGTGATGACCAGAACCATGCTCAGGTTGATCTTCTCAAATGACCACGAGTAGCTAAAAACATAAATGGACACACAGTCACCAACCTAAAATTTTAACTTTTAAAAATAGAAACATCTTCATGGCCAGTACAAGGGTCATTATAGTTTATGAAAAATAAAACTCAAATTAACAGTTAGAAAGAAAACACTTGATTTTACTGCATGCTCTAATTTCTAAGCTCTGCTTTTATCACAATTTGTTTTCAAATGTGTAAAACCCCGGTGATATCTGAATTATCACTAATCCATTAGTCTTTCCGTGCTCATGCACCTGAATCACTTCCCTTATGGTGAATAACTTTGAAGATGACGCCATCATAAACATCGTCTGTTTGTCTACATCAGTGTTTCCCAACCTTTTTTGTGCCACGGCTCATATATGACTATGGTTTTGTAAAGGTCATGTACTCTGTCATCCTACATACACAACACAGACTACATTTAATTAGTGGATAGTAGAACTATGACTGCTGAAATTTTGGCAATTTGGAGTTAGAAGTGACTATATTTGGACAACAGGGGTGGAACTGTGGGAACATGAAAGGGCAGAGGTGAGCTAATGTTATGTGCTCAACAACTGACTTGATAGAACAGTAAACTTCATCAAGTATTGCTTAACAAATAAATTTTATAGCTTTATCAGTGGAACCTCTTAACCGCACCTATAATGGAGCTGTCTCTCAGGGAAAAATATGTTTCATTAAGTAAACCACTGTGCATAAAATCTCTCTCAGCTGTTGAGTAAACTGTATTGATCCATCACACCTTCTATTTGATCTCAAATCTTATTGATTTGAGCCACTTATTAGAGGTTACAAATAAAGCCGATGAGACTGGAATGAGTCCTGATGACAGCGTTTTCAGAGAAAAGTCCAATGAACCTGTGGGAGTCAGAGTCAGATCCAGCAAAAAGGGGCCGTCAGTGGCATTACAACTTATTATTTCCACATTGGCCCCTTTATATACATTTATAATTATACAAAGATAATGATACAATAACTATTTATTCAACCAGTATTTGGACCATTATTCTTGCAACCTAATCTGTTTGTGCGGTTCTCTGACCTTTGAATATTAAATAAAGTCTTTTCACTTTATCCCTGCGTTCAAGTGACAGTTATGAAGTGATTCTGACAAACTACTCTTGAAATACCACATCTAATGTAAATTAGTGCAAAAGGATAACTTTAACTCACCTGTAAGTTCCATGTAAAACTGTTCGACAGTCCACCAGGATAAATTTCTGCTCCAAACCACCGTGGAACTTGACCCCAGACCGACATTGGTACTGCTGACCTTGAACCGTCCGGACCCGGATGTTCTGATGGAAAGACAAATGAAAACAGTCACAAAGTCAGAGTTGCTATAACTCAGTGAACTCATTACATCTCATCTGCAGAATATGATTTCAAACCAGAAATGATGATGTGTGATTTTTACACCATATGGAAACGAATCCGTAAAAACCTTTAAAAGCATTAAAAATAAATAAAAACATAAACTGACAAGAAAAGAACTCAACTTAAACTATAAATTGAGTCGATCCCCATGTTACAGAATGTGTAAAATAAAGGAGAATAACAACAGTATATATATTAATGTGGAGAAAAAGAGACAAAAATCTCTATTTTACAATCTATTTAATTTAGAATGAATTTCATGTTCATCTAAAAATATTCGATTATAAAGAGTAAATATGACCTGAAGTTAAATGTCAAAACACATGTGGTCTTGTTCAACAAGACTTAATATATTACTATTAATTACATTTTGTGCTGATTGTTTAGAATTAATTGACAGACAAAAAAACTGTAGAAACACAGTCATAATAATAATAATAATGAAAACTGTGTGAAGATTTAAGCAAATACAGCACAGGAAATCACCTTAAAATCATGAAATTAACAACATAAGAATTCCTTGGATAAAACACTCAAGTACTTCAAGGATAAACATTTGCCTGTAAACCTTGTAAACCTCCTACAGTATAAGTGTACAGAGTTAAGTTGGTGTGAAGCGTCAGGATACGTGCTCTTCTGGAAACTAGACATCCTAGTGTCAATATTCTCAAGACTTTTGTGAGAAGGAAGAAACTAAAACAACAAGCCTCAGTATTTTTGTTGGATTACTTATTATTATTATTTAAACAGAAACTAAAATGTCAAACCTCTCAGCATGTGCAGGAAGTATCTGTGCCAAATTATTATTATTACTGAGGGTTACTTGTGTGTTGTTTGTGTTGTGTTTGGCAGCATTACTGCAGTTAACATACGGTTAATTCAATACATAATCACAGGTGGCACTTTGACATCAGATTTTTCTTAAGTAACCTCAGGTAATTTAGTAAAAGAGAAATAAAGCTAATGAAGCAGCATGTTTACAGAAGCACTTGTCTCTAATAAAAGCCTGTACAGTTTCAAGTCTCCTTCCCACAGCATTTTTGAGTTAAAAACAATGATTATTTTTATCTTATGTTGTAAAATGTGATACATGCAAAAGTCTCAACCTTTTTATTTTTAAATATTGTTTTTTAAGACTCATTTAGCATGCTGCGAAAAGCAAAGAGAGACTAGAGAGTGTTTGTGTTAGTGTAAAAATATAAAATTATATGAAAATGTGTCCATTTAGAAATTATCCTTTGGCAAAAAATGTCAATAACTTGAATAAATATGAACAACCTGAAATGAAAAATAAACGCGATTTCAATAATATTACTAGAAAAGCACTCAGAGAGCGCTGATATTGTGACACCCCGCAATATTACTCCCACATTTGTTTTTGATCTATTTTATTAGATTCTTGACACTGGAAACATACCCAAAGAAATGTGAAT